>VYZP01035271.1:15188-53316 GCA_013400635.1 Hypocryptadius cinnamomeus | reverse complement strand
CGGGGGGCGGGCGGCGGGGCGGCTACCGGCACCTTCCCGGCTGGAGGAGCCGCCCCCGCCCCCCGGGCACGGCCCTGCTCCCCGGCCCGCGGGAGCGCCAGGTCCCTTTGAAGCCCTGGGTCTTTTAAAAATGTGTCAAAATATGCACCCAAGCATTGAAGGACTCACTACTGCTAAATACTGCTGGAAAGGTGAAGCCTACAGATGCAAAAAGCTCCAAAACAACAAGTAGAGTTATTTGGACAAGGTAATGGAAATTGAAAGGGGAATGCTCAAGGGCTGAATAAAAAGCCCATCTCTAGAGCCGTAGTAATGCATTCAACTCGTTGTTGACTATTTCAGAGGGAAGAGGTTGTCCTCATCTACATCTTAGCCTCCAGACACAACCTAGGAGAATTTTGTGACACAGAGAATGCAGAATCGTCACTATGCAGGAATACTGCGGGGGCAGAAGTACTTATAAAAAGGGATTTATGTGCTCATCAATATACCCATCTACTCACATGTGTTGGTTCCGGGAGCAAGTAAAGGGTTCCTAAACCTGCAAGACATATGGAGGAGTGCCCAGACAGGAACTGGACTGAGGTGGTATAGTAGGAAGAAATGGAAATAAGACTGTAAAAATGGATTGAAGAAATGGATAAGCAATATTTGGGGAAAGGAGAAGATAAGAAGCACAAGATACCATTTGAGGCTTTTTTCCTGTAGAAAGCAGTAAAAACCCTATAAGCAATTTATTTTCACTCTCCAGTCTATTGTTGATACCAAAATGACTCACAGGACTCAGGATGTTTAAAGTACAAACAAGAAACTGGATGAAAAGCCATCTGTCAGATAAGCTTGTCGCTTGTTAATATGGTTATCTGTTGTCAGTCAGCTGTGGCTAGAGTCACAGCAGGGCCTGGTATTACAGAAAGACTAAGTGCAAGCACTTTCAGCAAAAAATTAGTTCAGAAATTTAATTGCAGAGTTTTGAATCATCTCTGCTTGGCAAAAACGTTCTCTCATAGTCTGCCTAAAGACAAAAGTGGTCTGCAAAGGCATGAGTGAAACCATCAGAACAGAAGCTACTGCTTTTGCCCTGTTGATAATGCTTCACTGGTATTATCGTTATCTGCACCATCTGACACTGCATTTTTCTCACTCAGATTAGGAAAGACTCACAGAACTGAACCAGAGAAGGAGGGCAATATGATGGGGGGATAATGATGCATAGCAAGATTTGTTCTTTTGTGTCCCAAGTTAGAAACCTGGTGTGCTGCCCTGTGACACATCCAATCTGCCTCTGACTATCTAAGAACGTGCCTTACTCACTGCTGTGACTGCTTGTCAGGTTTCACACTCTGTGAGTGTGAAATGGGGAGAGAGTGAGTTACGTTGCTCCCAGCCAGGAGTGTTCACTCCAAGATGACTCATTTGCAGACACATCATGGTTTTGATGTGCCTGGCACACAGATGCAGTAACATTTTTACATACCTGTATTGTGTAATATTCAGCTGCCTCCTTTTCTTCCAGGTCCTCCCCAAAATGTGGTCCTGGCTGGTGAGATCTTGTTTCACAAATGATGGGAAGAGGGCAGGTTACAGTCAAGGTACAGCTTGGTTTAGGATGGTGACGTGAGATTTGTGCACTTGGATACTCTCCAGGGACATTACTGTTACCTTGGTTACATCCCATTTTCACATTTAATGAATGAAAATATAATCCAATAATAGCAAAGATAAAAAAAAAAAAGAGCACTTCAAAACCAGGCTTTAACAAAATGTGGGGTTTTTTTAACTTGATCCTACTAAAAATACAGGTAGAGGATCTACCTCCTGCTCCCAGCATAAAGATTTCTCCCAGTATTTACAGAACATAAAGATTTTGTAGGCTTCATTCAGCCTTCAACACCTGAATGTTCAATTTCATAGATTACAGAGCTGCGTTTTGCAGATACCTTAAAAACCAAGGGGAATATTGTGTGTAAAATTCACATGAAAAGCATGTATATTGGAAAATGAATAGCTACTTGTTTTTTGACTTTGTACCAGATGAAAATATTTCTATGTGTAGTTTTGGTAAAACACCTAAGCTTCAGAAGCTCAGTTTTGTTACTCCTGAAAAACAGATTAGAAAAAAAAAAAGTAAATGAAGACAAAAATGCAACAGCACCACCCTGCTGCCATCTCTTTGTCAGATGGATAATAGCAAAAGATCCACTCAAAGAATTGCAGTTGGGTTAACTCTAGCCAAGTTTTTCAAAAGTCATCTGAAATGAAAAAGTTAGGCAAACTAATCCCCACCCCAGCTCAAGCATGACTGTATTCAATTTTATTGAAGAAATAAAACTTCCTGGTAGTGAGAAACAGAGACAGTCCATGGAGCCAGTGGAAAAATTGCTTCCATGGGTAAGGGTTTCATAGCAACTGTAACAATATAGGTCAGAAAGAGAGTAAAAGAGATTGTTTAGCCCAGACAAAATTCTGGCGCAGGCACCAAGTCTTTAACTGGCATGGATCTGGGCTGGCACCAGGAGCTCTGAGTGAGTCACAGGGCCTTTGACAAAGAATCTGGCACTGAGCATCAGAAGCTTGCTGTCAGTCACTGCTCCAGTCCAGCCCCCAGCAGAAAGGCAGGTTTGAACATATCCAGACACTGGTGACAAATATTTGCCATCACGTGCTTCACATCCTCTGGTGAGGAGTCCATGAGGCCCCCAGTTTCACTCCTGTTTATACACAGCCAAAATAATTTTGCAGCATTTGAAGTTTTCCTCTTGTCCTTCTCCCAGCATCTGTGAGAACAGCTGGTTGTTGTTCTCTTGATAATGACATATTACATGTGGAAAACTATCACCTTAATGCCTCTGAAGCTTTTCTCATCCACATTACACAAATCCAGGTCTTGCATCCTTCCAGCACATACCACTGTCTGTGCTTTTCTCTCTGTTACAAGTTACTGTAAAAAATGCAGTGTGAGAATCTATGGTAGGAGAAGGTGATATCATTTTACAAAATCTTTTAAGTACATTGGCTTTACCCACTGAGTCCTTTTCTCAATGATTGCATTCCCTTACACTCTCACATCCACACAATTACAAGAACCAACAAGCAAGTGTTCAGGTGGTCTGGGCAGGGTCACTTGTGTACAACACAGAGGACCAGGGGGCCATGGAGCTTCATCCTCGGAGATACTCAAAAGTCACCTGGACACAGTACAGATGGTCTTCCTATAGCAAGGGGCATGGACAAGATGACCTGCAGAGGTCACTTCCAACCTCAGCCATTCTGTAGTTCTGTGATTCTGTGATTCCGTGAAGGGATGCCAGGTATCAGGTCCTCATCATCTCCCCTGAGAAATGATAAACTAATGTTTGGACAGGTATTTTGTACTCAAGAACCAAAAATCACTATGACATGATTCTTTTGCATCAGACTTCTGCTTATTTCCACCTCCATAAATTTTAGGCAAGTCTGGTCTGAGTTCCTTAAGGGCCAGAGTCTGTGTTATAGATGGGCTAGAAATAAAAGGAATGGTGTATGAGATGTGATGTGATATTACTTTCTTTTGTAAGAGATAGAGTCTTCTGCTGGCAGGCAATCTGTGGTCTGGTTTGACTGAAATGGATGCAAGAAACAGTCCCCCTTTCTGTTGGGGACTATGCCCTTCCTTTAATATGAACATGGTTCATTTTTTAATTGAATATAGTCCACTGTTATCATACTTATGCATTACATCCACTCATCCTTCATTTCTGCCCTCTTATTATTTCTGCTACCTGTCAATATCTCTGTACACTTTGTTTCATTGCCTCATCCTTTATTTTAATGTACTGTGCTCAACAACAAATACTGTATTCCCAGTAAGAACTCACCCACAGTGAATACTATTGCTGTACCATTTTGGACATGATTTTCCTTCTAACGTGTTTTTGTCTTTCCACAGTTGTCAACTCATATTTCTATTGCACTTTGCAATAAGTCTTAGATCAATTTCTGCAGCTGAGCTCTTTGTTAGGCAGTTTCCCATTTTGTATTTCTGTAGTTGATTTTCTGTTCCTAAGTGGAAATTTTTATCCTTGTTTTATAATATTTCCTCATTTGATCAGTTCTTTCTCATTTTTCAAGATAATTTTGAATATGAGTGTTTTTCTTGGTATCAGCAAACTGCTGGGGACAAAATTCATATGGCCTAAGCCACAGGCCTAGCAGAATAAAGTCCATGAGCATGTAGAAAGCAAACAGTCAGAAGATTTGGAGGACTGGTAAGTCAAGTGTGCTGCAAAAAAAACCTTGCAGAGAGTTTTGTGGGAAAGCTATCAATTACTGAAAGATATTAAGGCCACTATGGAAAACTGTATCAGTGCACCTGAAATTTGGGAAAAACAGCAGGAGACAAGTATCACTGTGTGAGGATTTCTTTAAGGATACAGGAGTTAGAGCGGTTCATCACTGTGGGATTCATTGCAGAGCAGAGAACACAGCTGTCTTTCTATTCTGCATTCTCAGTTGGAATGAAAGAAATAGTTATCCCAGGAACCAAACAAAGTCTATTATTTCACATTTCATAAAACATTAGACTTTTTAATAACTGCTGGGATATTGTGCCTTTGTGTCTGAAAGCAGGGGACTTTTACACCACTACGGAAACTTTGAAACTCAGTAACAGAAAAGAGATAATTTGAAATGCAAAGCCCCTGCTATAATGGAAGAACAAAATCAGAAAGAAGATAAAAACTAACTAAAGAAATAATAAATAATACATACATAAATATTATATATACTTAATAAAATGGTATTTCCCCACATGAAATTCCCTTAAGTGCACTGAATTATTCACAATTTTGCTGCATTAACAGTCAGTAAAAGAAAATGTACAAGAAACTTCTTCCAGTTCACCACACCATATATTTTTCCTGTATTGTTAAGTTGGTGCTTGCAATCTGTTCAAGCCTAGAGAGAAATGACTGTGAAGAGTTTTGAGATAATTTTGTTTCATCAAGCTCTTGTGTTTATTTCAGTCTGATTCACAGACAGGGAGAGCAGTGAAGCATTAAGGGAAATTTAATTACCCAAATTCTGTACAACTTTAGTATTTTTATTTTACCTCGGTTATATTTCCAATTGCATGTAATCCTCACAGATTTCTTAATTCTCACTCTTGCATGCAGCCTCTAGTCTGAGATGACAACTTCAGTCTCTTTTGCCCTCTATTGAAGTGAATTGGTAATAACAATTACCAAGGAAATGTGAGCTGCAATGCATAAAAGAGGATATAAATGATGGATCTCAGACCAGTGGCGTGTGCAATTACTTGATGCAGAAGTCTCGTAAGGGCTGCCAAGTGTTCTGCAGACTCCCATGTATGAGTCCCTTTTGCCTTCTTTCTCTAGCTGTCCTTAGTATGGTAAGTAGATGTGGTAATCATCTGGCAAACTTTTTGTCTGATATTTCTAACCTGTTTAATACCAAGCTTTTCACCTTTAGGAAAGGTATGTACATGGCCAATGTCTATCTTAGAATAATAGACTCAGAGTTTAAGTACCGTTATTTTTCCAACACAAATTTCTGAACTCAGATAGTTCAGAATATTTAAACTTCAAGGAGATAATGAGGTTATTTCAAAGGGTGAATTATGGACAATAACTTTCAGTCATTTCCTTGGCAGTATGCTGTTCTAGTCTTATGATATTTTAATCCTTCTTAAAAAAAAAAAAAGTCCCAGGTCTGCCTGGATATCTCTAAGTCTCAGGAAATGACTGTAGCAAATTTTAGTAATTCTTCAAAAGACAGTATATTCTCAGTCACCCTGCCTTATCCTGCAAGGGTACACACACTACAGCATTGCCATAGGTAGGTGGTGGGGGAGGCAAAGTCACCCACCTGTGTTGGTTAGCCCAGGTGAGCTATGTGACTCAAGTGGCCAGGCCTTTCAAAGGCAGGGCTAGGACCCCTGTGAGTTCTGGGGATACACTGAGCTGCTCTGAACTAGCTGTGGTACCTGGGCATCATGTTTGACTGCTGGGGAAGTTAAGGCCCACACCTGTAGGGCAGCCAACAGGTTTTGTCTTGGTGCTCTGAAAAAATGCAAAGACCTGAACCCCACTGAAATGGTTAAACTAATTTGAATAATGCTGTGCATCATTACCGTGTCCAAGTGCAGGTACACTCCGCTTGGGAAAGTAAAGGATAAATAATTTGCTACACTTGTTGCTAAGTGTTTTTTACAGTGTGACTTTCTCAGTTACTTGGGAAAAATGTTTGCTATAAACCAACACAGAAATGACACAACCATAGCTGAATGTTCAGACTACAAAAAATATACAATGGAGTCTTTAACAGTTTTTCTATTTTGAAATAAGAGCTGTATGTCCTGGAAAGATAAAATTTGAATTTTTGAACATAAGGAGATAAAAATTACTGGAAAAGTTGAAGAGTGACCATAATATTGTGGTAATACTACAGTTTTTTTCTGCAGCTGCCACAAAAACACACATTAAAAAAAAGAGAATGTTTCCAGAAATTTGCTCATAGAAGCCATGACATTTTATTTTTAATAAAATACTTTTTTAACCTTTCTATTTCCATGTTGGCTTACTCAGATAATCTTCCCTGAGCAACTGAGAAAGCTCCACTCTGCAGAACCCACTTAGCAATGTGTGTCACAAACTTACTGTTCCATTATCATTGGAATAGATATTTTTCCAAGAAAAACCTGGATTTATCTGGCGAAAAATAGGCATATGGGAGTTTATCAAAGATAACGTCAGAAGGGCTTGTCTTGGCAGTTACTTGTGCAGGTTACATCCTCTGCCCTCATTGTCATCATCTCCCCTTGCTGTGGTGGCTGATGCATCCAGCACTTCAGCCAGTGTTCATTTTACCTGCAATTCCAGCGGGATAAGCAAGTGCTACTTCTGCATGCTTTCAGTAAAGCTCTGTATTTGCGGTAAGCAAAATGCTTTCAGTGACTGCTGCTGTACATCTCCCCCACCATTTGCAAGCACAGATTTTCCATTAAAAGTTGAAGAGAGAGGAAGAAAGAGGAATTCTGAAATAAATCCTACTATTAGGTAAGTGACTTTATGTCAAAATACTTCCCAGCACTTTTAAAGATAATTTGTTTCTATCCTGTGGCCATGAAATATTCTTGAAATAACTTGTCAATAACTGTATCCTGCAGGGATAGAACAGGACCTTCTGGCATTAATGAAAACCTAGCAATCAAACTTCATAAGGCTTTACTTATAGCTGAAGAATGAGTATAATTGTGCACTTAACTCTTAAATGGCTTTCCTTTATTTCCCAGTCAGACTTCTTCTATCAGGATGAGTTGCTCTTCTGCCAGGGATGGTCTTAATTTTCATCTAATCTTCAGTAACATTGCTGTTTCTGGGTNAGTGAGATTATATGAGCCTTAAGATGTCAGTTGGGTAAGACTGATCTCATTCACCAGGTAGAAGCAGAAAAGAAAACAGATAGATGTGTGAGGAAGCTGGGACCACAAACCAAGTTACCCATCCTTTGCCAGGTGTTTGACACCTTTGGTGATTTTAAGAGGAGTTTTCTGTTTGTCTCTGTGGCTTTGTCCTCCTCAGTCCAGGCTGCTGCATCACCAGGAATGTGGATGCTTTCTGCTGCCCAGGATCCTGTTTTGTTAACGCTTCCTCCTTTGGCCACTTGCCAGAAAATCACCTTGGAAACCAAGGCACCAGTTTCCATGGTCACTTGGAGGAGCATATGTTTCCTTCCATTGCATGGGGTATTAGGAGGAGGAAGCCCACAAGCTTTTTTTGCCAGAATAAATTCTGTGGGACTGGACTCAAAGAGCTGCATCCTGACCTTATTTCCTCCATCAAATTCCCAGTGAAACCACCAGAACTGCAGAGGATAAACAAGTGAAAAATGTGGCTTTACATGAATGTCCTCACAACTGAGATGTGAAATGACACCTTACAAACCACTTGCCTCTGACTTAATACTCAGAGTAACTCAAGAGTGAGATAAACATGAATAAAACAGAACCTTGTCCTCCTCCAAATGCAGGCACATAAAATTACATGAACAAGAAAAAAAGAAGTATTTAAAAGCACTCACCTGATGGTTGAGGTGAAAACTAGCAGTAGCTGGTCAATCAAAAGGTGTGACTGTGCCACTACCCCACACTCAGAAAAGACCCATGACTGGTTGTGGAAAAAAATACAAGAAATAGCATGAGGATTTTTCCTGACTCCCATGCTAGTTGGATTCAAGCACTGTGGGATTGAAGGCTAAAAGTGTAGAGGAGGAACTCACTGACTTCCTCTAAGGAAAAGCAGAAATGTTCCTCAGGCTGCTGTGTTAAGGCTTCTCTCTGTTTTGACCACTATAGGCTGCAGCAGAAGCATCTTCACATCAGGAACTGTATTCAGGTCAGAGAAAACACAACAAATTTTAATACTCATCTGTGGCTCAAACTTTTCCAGGTAAAGGTTGTCACAATTCCCCTTCCATCTAAAAGTTAGTTTCCTTCTGAAAGGTGCTATACCCATCAAGTTCCTTAGAGAAACAACATGCCTTAACCACGGGATCCAGAATGATGGTTATCATCAAGTAATCAAATCCATACTGTGATTCTGCAAAGTACCAGAAAAAACATTTAATATTTTGCAACAGTTTTCCAGATCTGCAGTTTGAAGCCATGGTGATTGCTTTGTGAAGAGCAACTCTGCTTGTTGCTGTTGGAAATTAAAGTTTCAAAGCAAGAAATCTTCCTTCCCATTTACAGATGTGACCATTCTCAAACTTGTGTCTGAGACACCAAGACACTACAGCTCCTGTTTCTTGATTCTCACTTTTCTAACATTCCATTCTGAAGGAAAATGACTAGATAAACAGGAAATTAGGAGAATCCAAAGTCAAATACCATAAGAACATTTTCTGTTATCTCTGATGTTTCAGTATGGGGATGTGACAGATCACTGCCAGTGCATGGAAGGGTGTGAAGAGCTTTGATCTTATTTTGCTGAAGATATGAGCTGACTAAATGCCAACCAGCCAGTCCAGGAACTACACAAAATGGTAGTAGTCCTGATTAGTTCCTCCCTCTCTAAGCCAACACACTCTTGCAATCCAAAATGGCCCTGTATATTATTTTCCACATGATACTGAACTATGCAGAAACAAAATTTTATGACTGCTGTGGCCCTTTCAAAATTAATTTAAAGTGAATAAGTTCAGTAAATTCAGGCTGTTTGGGGGCACACTGACTAACTTGGATAACCCATTTAATCACATTAACTCACAGAAATACATTTGTGGGAGCTACTGTTCAATGATGCATTGGTTCCTGCTACGTGATGTCCCCTCAGAACACTCGGGATGCTTTTACTGTGTTTGTATTGCCATCAGCAATTTTGATTCCCCTGAAGGCAGCTGGTGGTTTTCAGCAACCACAGCTCAAGTGAAGAGTTCACCTCTCACAAATTGATCAATTTCGTAGGTGCCCTGCAGAGCCACGGATAGAGTTACAGCCTTTAACTGCTAACAGGTGAGAAGAAAATCAACTCTGCTTAAATTAACTTGAAAGTTCACTTCAGAAACATGTATCTGCACCTTCAATACCTATTTATTTGCAATTTCACCACGTTTTTGTATTCCAAGTTATGATCAGTTTCCAGACAGATACCATAGAGAGTGCAGCACAGATTTCATCTCTTTATGGGCAGGGTGCAATGTGAATTGGAGCCTTCACCACACCTCAGCCCCAGAGAGGCTGTTTTCTCTTAAGTGTTTTCAGTTGTTTGCCATATACTCCAATTGCCCTGTACATGAACTATTTAAGCAAAGTCTAATATTAGGCCTGGCTCACTAACCTTTATTTACTTTTTGCTAGGAGATTGCTTTCCTTCTAAATTATGCATGCCTAAATTGCAAACATCAGTTTCTCTTAAACTCCCTCCCTTAGCTGGATATGACTAAATCAATTATGTTAATTCTGTTGAAATTGTTTTCAGTAATCCATTCTTTTCTGCTGTAGCTATTTAAGCAGAAGCAACTTGGCTTGGCCATAGGAATGTGGCATGTCAAACTACTCTATTTGTCACTCTTTCTGAAACAACATTAAAAATAATTAAACAACATGAAATGGCTGTGATTTTAATTGAGAAAAATTTAGGAAATGCCAAATGTTGGCTGTCTGTACTTTCTTAATGGGTTTACACAGCGTATGTACTTTAGTTTACACTCCATAAAACAGCATCATGTTCCTTTTTCCCCATCAGTCTTATGGAAAAATAACAACAACAGCAGCAACAACATAATTACACATAATTATTATGTGGACAAAAAGGACTACATAATACCTAGTGTTCTCAGGAATGGAGCCTTGGGTAGCTAAAAATAAAATAATATTAGAGCCCTGCCTTGGGAAGCCTTAAGAATGCGTGCTTGTGACAGACTCACTTCAGAGGAGAAGTGTCAGAGCAGAGCCCCAGGAAGGGAAGTTGAACACAGCCCTGCACATGGACAGTAGATATCCTGCCCAGTAGATGCAGGACAGCGTGGCTAAAGCAAAACACAGAATAGTTTTCTCCCTGAACAGGTTCCAAGCAAGGGTCCTATGGTGAAAATAGCACTTTTTAATGTAACTGCAGTTAGTGTCAAAATGTAGAAGTTTTTTCAATAGCAGCCTTTGTGCATGTGTTATACAAATAAATCTATACTATTTTGCAGTATTTACATTATCTACAATAGCGAATGAAACTTCTATAAAATAATTTCTCCGATCATTTCTGTCAGTGATGCATCTCTGCCACTGAATATATTGTATCTGGTTTTACTCTCAGATTCTGAATATAAATGTCTTGCTCCATGCTGGATTTGGTTGCCTCTGCAGTGATTTTTTCTCCTTCCAAATGTGACTGGCAGCTCTTAAGAGCAGCACACACATGCTGCAGCTACCTGGGGACACAACACTATTAACTTCTCTCAGGTTTTCCAATGCATGTTTATGTTTTGATTGTTGAGAAGACCTTTGCAAGACAAGGTCATATATGAGAGAAGGAGGACAAGAAGAACATGGCATTTTAGCTCAGCACATGGACCAGCAGTGCGCTGCCTTGGCAGACTCTTGCCATTTGCAGCATGGAGCTCCTGCTGACATCAACACTCACCCCTACCCTCCAGCCTCCAGTCCATCTACTTTTTGGGCTTGGTTTATGACATAGGAGGTTGTACAAGTCATAAAGGAAAGACCCCATTACTTTAGTCTGGAGAGCTGCGAAGAGAGCTGCAATATTTCAGGATGGAGATGGGAGTTTTAAACCTCCCCGTTCCATTTCTCAGGACTGTGTAAATCCAGCCATCTCTCTGTTAGCAGGGGCAGAGGAGGGGATAGTCCTTGGTGGAGCTCACCTCTATGTTGTTGGGAGGAAAATGTGGTCCCTTTTCATCCCTTCCATGCATGAGTCTTTATGTAGGACTTGAGAAATCATCCTTCACATGTTCCCGATGTTTCTGCCCTTAGAGATACAACTCTCCTGGTCCCATAGACAGTCCTAAACATACTTTTCCCCAGATATTTCTGGGAACATTCCTCCTGGTGTAGCCTTCCAGGAACAAGGTGCAATGATGCTCTGTGACGTCCAAGAGACATCCAAGCAGGCAGATGAGATGCAAAGGACATCAGAGAGCACTGCTGTTTAAAATTGCAGCCAGGCACACCTGGCTGTGAGCTGAGACTGATGTGCTGATGGGTTGGTTCATGGAGGAAGAAGCCCAGTTTAAGACAAGAGTCTCCATGGTCATGAGGGGAACAAACCAAGGTGCTGAACCCAGCTCTATGTCTGCAGTTCACAGACCAGCTGCAATGCCTGCCTTGCAGTCACATGATAATGTTTTGACTTGGTTTTATAGTTCTTTTTGTAGAAGAATAACATTTCTGACTCCATAGTCCGATCTTTCACCTTTGATGTACCCAACTAATGCAAAAAGATTTTTTTCTGAGCTCCTCAAACCCTTGTAATCATCAAATCTCAAAGTTGGAATTTCATTCTGAATGATGGTTTTAGTGACGGTGAGCATGCATTATGCTAAGGCTTGGACAAAATCTCCTTGCAGGTGTTTTTTGTAACAGCTGCATTTGACTCATAATAAAATATAGGAAATAGTAAAGCTGCTTCATGGAATTAGCTGAAAAAAAGAGCCATTGCCAAGATCATAGCAATATACACCATTGTAAAGGTCCAGATAAAAAAATGGGTTTTTTGGGCTGCATAAAAATGCAGAGGTGTGGACACTGTTTGATGGAGGTAAATGTGAAAAGAAACTGCAAAACCATCACAGGCTGACACAAAATCATCAGAAAAGCAAGCAAATAGCCGCAGCAAATATTAGGCACATAGCCTCAAAAAAAAGTCAGTAGCCAGAGACACCTTTCCATGGCAATTCCACTGCAAGGATTTTAGAATTGAGAATAAGGTCGCTTTTTGATAACTTTGGTTTTAGTCTTTGTACATCAAAGGGACAAAAGTCAGACAAGTATCTAACTTTAACATTGTTTGTTCTTTCTGAAGGAAACTTCCATTAAGACTCTGAACACTGAATAGCAGTTCACATCCAAAAAGAAAAGCATCTGTCCCCAGAATCTTGTCATAATTTCCTGTGAAATTCAATGTGTTATGCCAGGAATAACAGTAACGAGAGCAACAGATAAATATCATCATGGCCTGTGCTTGTTTCATGCCTCAACTAAGAAGGCTCCACCTCTCCTTCCTGCTTTCATGTGGAGCTAGGAGAAACTAAGTGAGCAGTGGGAAGCACTTCTCCATGGGCACGAGCTTTGCCCAGCCAGTAGGAGCAGGGTATCTTGCCCAGGAGCTCCTACCTCTGTCAGCCTGGAGGAAACTCCATCTGATCCTTATTGGGAAGATTAAGGCTGTTTCCAGGCTTGAAGTAGCACTTGAAGCTTTAAACACCAGGAACACTCTCTTTCTGGTGCTATAAGGGACTTTCCATGAACCGGTAAGGGGTTCATGGAAGTACCATGGAAGGCCAGCCACTAGGTCTGGCTTTGAGCTAATATTAGCTTCTCCTTCTTTGGTGGGTTTCTTGCCTGTACAGTAGCTTGGGCTTCCTTGAGCAAAAAGTCTTCCTTCATAATCTGCAAAGCTTCATTGTAGTGCTGTCAGAAGAGAAAAATCTTTATTTCCTGTGAGATCAAAGGACCAGAACCCATGGAGCATCCCTTTGACTAGAATGGTCTAAGTTTAAAGAGACTCCTTACACCACGATGCGTAAAAGAGGAAAGGGTGGTTGTAGCAGAAAGCCTTTGGAGGTTTGTGCAGACAAAATGAGTCACCAACAGAAACTGTGTACTGAAAGTAGGTAGAAAGCTCAAGCCTGGAAGCACAGACTAGCAGCTCCTGTGAAGTTTGTTTGTGCATTTGTCAGCCTGAGCCTTATGGGACTAGTTAGTTCTTTAGCATATTTCCATCTCCTAGAGCCCTTTGAAACTTTCTGTAGTTGCACACAGCCCTGAAAATCCAGGCTAGGCTTAATATTTAAAATGCGTTCATCATTTCTGAAGTGCAGAACATGGGAAGAGGCTGCTGACATCCACAGGGTATAGACAGAAAATAAAGCAAAATTATAATTTTCAGGCATAAGGGTTTATTAAGAATGATGGTTCTGGCTCCTTTAGTTATGGCCAAAGGTACAATGCTCTCACAAATTCAAAAGAGAGCTGCTACCTCTTGCGAATAGAAGAGCTTAGTAAAGAAAACAGTTTCAGAATACATACCAGCAGAACAAAAGAAAAAAAAAGACTGCCTATTAGGAGCTAACAAAACTTCGAAATTGTTTTAAAGAAAATACAGTGTTGCTTGAAAGCTTCCTATTTACATTTTGATATAGGTATGGCCATACAAATGCTATGGGTTTTGAATATCTGAACATCAAGAAATTGCCTCTTCCTCATCCAGGAAAGGTGCCTGTGAAGTAAAAACTGCTGGGATCTGCCAGCTTTTGGGAAGGACACAGGAAGGAAGGGCTATGGGCAGAGGTAAATCTTGTGTTCTGGCTTCCCTTGGGAGCTTGCGGCCCTTCAGCAGTGCCTGCTAGCACATAAGAATTTTATGCAGTTTTCCCCATTTCTGCTGCCACACTGGCCACCATCAGATGGTCTCAGCATTCAGTGAAGGAGCCAAGTGTCTACCTGGTCCTATGGATATCTGGGTGTTTTAAGATGAAACATACTGCTAATCAGAACTAAAAACAAGCTCTTTCCCCCAGTCGTATCTGGGCTGGCTTTTCATGGAAACAGGCAATCTACCACTAGTGTCCATTAGGAGCTATAAAATAGTTCGTGCTGTGCTGGTACTGAGATGGTTGGTGTGAAGGTGGCATTTGTAAGCTGCTTCATCCTGTAATGTCACACACCGCTGCCACAAGGAAGCTGTTACTAGAAAGCCTCAGCAGATGTTATTGCGTTATCCAGCAGAAGAGATGCCATTAGGCATTTTGGCTGGAGGGAAAGGCCATCATGCTTCAGAGCTCCTTTCCAGTCCCACATAGGTTAATAATTCATGACAATTATTTTGTTGATCTTGATCTAAGGATCACAAGGCACAGCTAGGCTAAGAAATTCTCAGGGCCACAGGACAAATTACTGATAGATCAAGGAAAAGCAACGGAAAGAATCCAGGCTCACAGTCTGGCAAAGGTGAGTATGTTTAATTTACAGACTGCTTGTCATAATTGCTTGTGTCTGCCAATAGAAGTGGATCTTTATAGAAAAGGTTACCTGAATAGGTAAGGACTGGGTAGTTAGTTTCTCTAGGAAAAACAAAACCCCCCCCTCCCCCAAAACCCCAAAAACCAAAAACAACAACAACAAAAAAAACCCCAACCCAAACAAACAAACAACAAAACCCCCCTTCTAATTAGCTTTGGATAAAATATTTTCTTTATATTTAAATTTTTTCACAAATAACATAAAATAAATTATTAGAGACTGCAACGCAACTGTAATATTAGCATTTTCTACAGAGGCACTCTTAGAGAAAGCTGTTCAAACGATTCACACTGAGGTAGCTGCAATGACTCCAATTGCAGTAGGTGACTTACCCAATACATATGTATGTGTCTGTAATCTAGAAATACACTTGCTATTAAAAGTGAATGAAAAAAAAATTCCTAAACATAATATACTGTTTTGGTGCTAAGATAAATGATATCAAATTGTTATGATCTTATATGAAAGAGTACAGAGTTATTTCATCCCGGGCATTTAGTTTCCTGATTGTTTTGAAAGAGTCACCACTAGCACGGAGTGATCCCCACTGCTGTGTTTTGCAGCGTGTGGCAGTCATGTTAGTGCAATTAAACACACATTTACTCATGCATACCCAGCGCAGGCGCTAACAGCCACTTCACTAAAGTCACTTTCAGCCATAATTTATATGCAGCCCTGGGGTAGCTCAGTAGTTCTTTCTCACTGCTGTTTACATACGCCGAGCTCTGTGGAAGGGCTGGGGAGTGTTTGCAGCTGCCTTTGGAGCAGAAGGCGCGGCGCTGGAGAGGAGCCCGGAGGAGTCCAGGCAGCCTCCTGGTGGCAGCACGCTCCCACGGACCGAGCACGCCCACCCTGCTGCACCCCGCCAGGGAGGGGAAGCAATCACCCGGGGGGTAGAAAAGAGAAAGGAAAAAAACCCAAAAAATACCCAGAACAAAAACCAACCACAACAACCAAAACCCAAAAAACACTCCCTCTCCAAAAAAAAAACCAAACCCAAAAAAACCCCAGCCAAACACCCCCCCCACCAAAAAAAAAAAAGGAAAATAGAGAAGAAAGAAAATAGAGGAGGAAATGAAAGACAGAAAAGAGGGGGAAAAAGAAAAATATAAAAGGAATATATGAACGAAAAATAACATAAATAAAGAAAAATAAAAAGGGAAATTAGGGAAAACAGGGGAAAAGTGGAGAAAAGAAGGGAAAAGAAAGGAGAAATGAGAAAACAAAGCCAAGAGAAGAAATGAATAAGAAAGAAAAGGAAAAAAGGAAATAATATTTTTTAAAAAGAAAAGAATAATGAGAAGATGAAAAGACAAAAAAAATATATAAATGCTTGATAGTATGACAGGTTGGGATTTGGAAGTGTACTTAACTAGAGAATATTAGAAGATATGTCTCTAGGAAAGCAAAAATGAATTTAATCATTCCTTTAAAGCTCTGGAGACCTTTAAACAATTCAAAAGTATTAGACATTTGTTGATATTTTGATGTAAATTTTACCACACACTATGTTAAGATGAAAGCATTTTGTATGGTCTATGTACTCTGTATTTGAATATACTATTTCTCCTGTACATAAATTCCTTTAGTAAATAGAATTTAACTCATAACTTATACAGAATAAGAATGATTTGGTATTTTTAACCACGCAAAGGATTAATACACAAGAAAATACACAAGTGCTGCTCAGATTTTTACCTCCCACTTGTTTTAGTCCCTAGTAGATGATTTCTCAAAAGAAAGGTCTTCACTTGCAGAAATGACCTTGTAGCACTAGAAGTTTAGGTTTGCCAACCCAGCACAGGGGTGCAACATGGAACAGCAGTTCTCTGCACCACACAAGAATCTGAGAAACAAACTTGTGGAAATTTGATCCCCAAAATGGATGGTGTTGGTCCTTTCTTGACTTCTGCATACTGGAAGCAAAATCGCAACACGGAATGTACTAGTACACTAATGGAGCTTTCATCCATTTCTCCTGCAAATCCTCACACCAGAAATTAAAAAAGAGGCTGAATTCAACCAAGAGAAAATAAAGAGTGAAATCCTGAATATTTCAGTCAATTGCAATGATTGATTATCTTAGATTTACCTTCTTCCCTCTCCAAACCTTACCCACTGAATCCACCCCACCAAAGAGAAATGTCCCATATTGTCCTGTTGAAGTGAGGTCTGTCTGGAGCTCTCATAGGCAGAATCCCAAAGCTGTGAAATCCCAGTTGCTCCCAGTGTCTGGAAAGCTCCTTCCTTGACCCCATCTCCTGTTGCTCACCAAGGAAACCCCAGGCACAGACACACAAGAAGTGGCTTTCACCAGCTGGATCTCAATGCAGGTTGGTTTTACAGAGAAGGAAGAACCTCCAGCAAATTAAACTGAAGGCAGAGGAACTCCTGTGGAACTTCCCTTTAGCAGCAGATAAGGAAGCGGGACTACACAATAACTTTCAAGGGCTCTGCTCACTGTTTCCTCTTCAAATGCAAAACCTGGTTCTGACCATAAGTTCCGTGTGCTGTACCACACCATTTTTCTGTGTATCAATGGTAGCAAGAGCTCTGCCCACAAAAGGTTTCTAAGACTATGGGCAACCTGTAAGGAAAGCCTGCCTCTTCAATAGTCAGTGTCCTGGACTTAGATTGTCTCTTCAATATTTATAAATTGACAATTGTTTGCTTAGACAGAATAAAACACAGTGACAAAATGAAAAAATAAATACTTCCGTTTCAAACCTAATCATATCCTCAAAACTTTACACTGAAATGATCAAAAAAACAGATCTTCTCTTCCTAGCAAGAAGGTGCAAAATGTGAAACAGTAAATATTTTCCCATTCAGTACATTACAAAAAGGTCTCTTACTTACATCACAAAAAGGTCTCTTACTTCTACACTTGAAGCAGAACCGCTTCAATATCTTCCCTGGATTGTGTTGTGTTAGAGGGAAGTCTTGCCAGGACTCTGAGAGAGAGCACCACTAACTTTCCTCCATTTTTTATAGCCCATGAGACATCATTTCCCTTGTAGGCAAAATCAAATATCTGAATCATTCCTGCATAATAGTTTCATCCAGTCTGGATTCCTTTTATTTACAAAAGGGTTTGCAGTCTTGTGAGGTAGATTAAGTACCAGTCTGTCACACTGAAAACAGAGATGACACATTTTGAGTGCTGAGAGTAAAGAAAAAAGCTGTCAAATACAAACACTGTAAATAAAGTTCCTTTACTTCAGCACACTGAACATGAGGAGATTATTTCCACAGCCAAATGGGGTCCTACAGAGACCTATAGGACCATATTTTCTGTTAATTAAAGGAGCTGCTTCTACTCAAGTGTTTGGCAAAAATAACCTGCATTTGGATTGTTATTTTCTGGGGGGAAAATAGTGCCCCTTGCAGACAGAGACAGAGGAAGATATGTTAAACTGAAAATGTAGTGAACACACAACCTCTAAGTGCCAGTCAACACAAAAGTATGTTAGAGTTAGTGTTTTCTTTCAAGACTGCAACATATGTTCACCAAGTCTCTTTGTTCTCCTTACAATCTGATAGCCTCTGGTGACTTTGCTCACTATGAAGTGGGGAAAAAGACTTCTACAATCTTGGATATTTGAATCTGTCCTGACAGATAGAGAAAACTATTTTTTAAATGCCCAAGTCAAATTCAAAATGGAGCAGAGTTCTATGTCAGGGAAGAAGATATTTTTATTTCACTCAGTACAGATAAAATTCAAGCTCAAAATTAATGCAGACATGCATATTCCTGCACTAGAGCTGCATTGCCACTAAGAATCCTTGACTATAATTTTGGTGTCTTTTGTCTTAAGGTAAGTTGGTGCTGCTACTCTAAAGTGCCAGGATCAACCTTAATTGGCTTTTCCACACAAAGCTTTGAGCTATACCAAAGTTGGGGAAATTATATTGGAATACATGAGGAGTTCAATGTGCTTTCCTTCCCTACTCATGAAAATTGAGTTAAAAATTTAAAAACACCAAGAACCATATTTCTCAAAATAACTTGACCAAAAAAATTTAAATTTAAAGTATTATTGTGTTTTATTATGTTCTAATGACTAAATGAAATGTTGAACCACTAACTTTCAAAAATGGAGAATGAACACCTAATATTACTGTGGGAGGCAGCAAATGGTGAAATCAGTAATAACCTTAGCAATTGCCTTGGTTTCCCATCTTTCTTTAGCAGTCACAACAGATACAACAGTGAAGAAATTTGTCTCTTTGCTTTTCATGGCCACCTCCTCCGTTGTACAGCCTGGCTTGCTGGCCAGGCTTGAGTGGTCTGGAAGCGTGGATGAGATCATCAGCTGGCTTTAGCAGCACAGCTGTTATGGGCTCAGTTTTCACGCTGGGCAGGGAGGTCTCCACCTGCATCCTGCAGCGAGACAGGCACAGTTTAGTGCAGTTTCTGCTGCCAGCTGTGGATGTTGGACCAAGCCAGACCAGTTCCAATCTCCCAGCATCTCCCTGGCCAATGCAGGGAAGGCTCAGCTGCGTGCGAGTTTCTTCACAAAGTCTCTGTGGGAAGAAAGGCACCCTGGGAAGAGGACCTGTTCTCCATCTACCAATCAACCTTTAATTAACCTCAGGTGAAGGAAGAAAATTGTAATTTAGGTAACCTGTTTGCAACTGTCCTATGGCAAAAAAGCAGGAAATGCTGCTCCATTGCTTTCGTTTGCTCACCAAGAGCAGAAACCACCCCTTCTGTCCCTCTGGAGTCCCCAGGCAGGTCAGGGCCATTCTTTACTCCCATCACCTGAAGGACATACTGGTAAATACCAGGTCTGAATGATGTCACACATCACATGTGGGAATTTTTTCTTTTTTTCAAAAAAAAAAAAATTTTTTTTATTTCTGCAAAATTGAGTTACTAACTTTACCAATATTTGTTTTGCTTAAATTTACTGTTTCCCATTTCAAGCATCTGTGTAAAGCTGTATTTCAAAGGGACAACACACACTTCTTGCAGAGTAGCTTCTCGTTGAATTATTTTATTGGAAAGCATGTTGCCTAGTCATTAAAAGAGAAGTAAATTCTGCCCATTGAAAAGAAGGAGGTTCTTTTCAGAAACATGTTTTTACCACTTTCAGAAAGCTTACCAAGTCACTATTTATATCTCAATTTTATTATTCTAACAATACAAAATAGACGCAATAATAAAAGCTCCTTACCTACAAATAAAGTTTAATATAGAGATATTTCAAATGCAGTGTTCTGGGCTTACAGCTGTAAGCCTGTGAAAAGAAGTTAAACAATTATTAAATAAGCTGTTGATCTGCTGATACTTAACCCCATATTGGGTCATCATTTATCTTGAATTATGAACTAACTTAATTAGTCAGATTAAACATTAATTACACAAATAAGTATTTCAAGGATAAACTAAAAGTGAGAAATCTCATTCACTTTCTGATAAAATTGTTGATCTGTCAGTACTGGAATCTCAGCCACTGAATGAATAAAGTCTTTGCTTCTCATATGCAAATATTTTCTTACTGTGATCTAACAGATTAGAGAGGTTTTCTTACACATAGGTTTTTCAAGGTCAAAGATTAATGAGAAGTTATGATAAATATTATTTGCTAGATATGACATTTAACACACATTAATGTAATTAATCTCTTAGGACATGTAGGTAAATTGTGGTGTTTATTATACAAGGATGCATTGCAAAGTTATTTCATACATGGGGGATTTTCAAAGTCCCGCATGATGACATTGATGTAGTGCTACTACTCTGTTATAATCTTTGTATATTATTTAAGTGTAACAAATACTTCATTCACTGCCTGGCCTAAACTTTGCATTTGATGACATTCTTGCTGCTGTGTTAATATCGGGTCTATTAAGCTGGACCTCATGGTCCATTACCCTTTCTTTAGGCCTGACCCCATGAAGTTTAAGGGTCTTGAGCACAGTGTGAAAAAGCAAAGGGTTTCACTCTCACCCAAGGAGCTCATTAGGACTTTATAGAAACACAAAAAATACTCACACAGTACCAACATTTGCACTGAGGGATACTCACCAGACAAAAAGCCTGGTGTCAGGAGGTGTTCATTGTTCCCTTTTTCCAGGCCTGCACACCAATTTAGCAGGCTAACTAAAGGGATCACTCATTTGTAATCCCCCATTTCAGCCTTTGTAGCAGAGATTCATTTGCCAGCATCTTTTAACTCTGCTTCCTTGAAATTCCCATTTCACTTAGGACAGTGTATTTGACATCAACTGGCTACTTGAAATACACTGGCTAGGATTACACTTGCCAAACGGCTACAGTGGGACTTGGAGGCTGTCTTTGTTTGCTGCCTCAAGGCAAGCAAACAGTCATTCACAGTACATCTTTAAAAGACCTTTTTGAAAATCATTTACTGACAGAGGGCCAGGTTCTACTCTGTTTACCTGCCTTGCATAATGCTCCTTTTCTCCTAGATTTTAGCTGATTTACGGAAGGGGTAAGGAGCTACAAAAGCTGCAGAAGGCTGTCAGACTCCGACCCTATCCAAGATAAGAATAAGGAACTGCTCTCTCTTTTGCAACTAATGAAACAACTTTGCATTTCTTGGGCTGGAATCTGTCTGTGCACCTGTCGCCACAAAGTGTTAGCATCTTTGGCAAATATGCTGTGTGCTGCTAGTGGCTGATAGCACAGTTCACTATGGCTTTGGGTGCAGTATAAACATCTCCCTATATCATCAATAGATCATTAAGGCTTTTGCAGTATTCAGTCTCTGAGCACAATGACATAGGTTGTGTCTCAACCATATTTTAAACGGGTTTTCTTTAATATTTAAGACTTGGACATGAAACCCCAAAGTACTGATTTTTAATTCATTCTCATTTTTTGAAAATTGATGCTCATTGCCTTGGGCAGCAGCAGCCAGCTGTCTGGGTGGCAACCTTTGGTATACTTTTCAGAATTTCCACACTTCCCATAAACACAGGAACAACAGACCAAAAGGATTCACTTTACACCAAATCCAAAGGGTTTCATGTTTTCAGGCAAACAGGAGAAATTTTGTACATAATTTTTGCTGGCGAAGATTCCTTTTGATATTTCACAGTAAGTTATCTTTACATCAGGAGAAGCTATTTAGCATCCTAGCCATTTCTCACATTCTCTGTGAGATGTTTTGCTCTAAGAAAGAGCAACTGACATTAAAATAACTACAGCTTTGGGTCTGGCCATGTGTGAAATCTGAAGTAGGGAAACTGTTGTTTGTACATAAATGGCATTTAGGTGGGTGTTCCTACTATTCCCTTATGTTGATATACATTACACTATGAAATCAGTGGAGAAACATACAGCAAGAATTTGTTAATTAGCTTTAATATAACAGCAACAGAAAAGTAGTACCGCATGATATCTGTGTATTTTGGTTATGAGCAAAACTAGTTTTGTTAGTCCCTGTTTAATTTTTCTACTTCAGAAAGAGCTACCATGGTACCAATTTGGTGCCATCAGTGGATATGACGTAAAATAAATACAAACAAAACAGTCTGTTAAGGAAATATCATATCCCTTCAGAATCACCAGAATGGATTTAAGTCACTGTTATAGTTCAGGAATGCTGTACATTTGCTGACAAATAAGTTCACAGTTAATTCTTGGTCAATGAGCCCTGCCTGGAGTATTAGGTGGAATTTATTCACTACTACAGCCTAGCATAAGCTTGCGTTCTGCTTGTTTGTCAGCCATTACAAAGCTAAGGCCAAAAATCTCCATGGTCACAGTTTGGTTACTTTTAATTGCTATGCCATCTCTATGTCATTTTCTTGACCCATAAATTTACATCTCTGGGAGTTTCCTAGCCCCAGCCCACGAATATTTCATCTGTTTACTCTTAAGTAAAATAGTGAATATAAGAAAGGGATTTCAGGAGAAGATGAAGAGGCCAATGAAAAATTCTGCACCTCATTTGAAGGCAATGCAAAAGCTAAATGGAAATGTTCAAAAGGATGCAATCAGAGGAGGCAGAAAAGGAAAGGAATCACTGGTCATCTGAAATGACCAGTGAAAATGCAGTGAAAATAGTGATTTTTTGAAGATAACTGCCACCTACACCTTTCCAGTACCTGCAACAAGTGGCATGCCCAAAGGACAAAACATGAAACCAGTTAACAGTAATTTCAGCATAGCCCCTAACAACAGCGTGTTCAAAATGACCCATGTGAAGACTCATACCGTCTTCATTGCTAAGTTACTGAGCTTATCTTAACAGCTTTTCAGAGATAATTAAACTGATCTGATTCTGCTGATATTTGGATTCAGGAAATTGCAGAGGCAGTTACACAATCGATTTTAGAATCTCTGCTTTGGGGATGCAGAGATAGGGGGTTTGAAGGGGCAGAGGCATTTAAACAAACAGTGTCATTTCTGCAGTGAATGTCTGATTGCGGCCTAGGACTTTGGCCTTTGGCCTTCAAATTTATTTAATCTGAGATACGGTCAAGACACTGCAAACAGGAAGGCTCCTGAAGCTATCACATCAATAATCTGTAAATTTCACTTTGTTCTCTCACAAGCAAAACAAACAAACAAATGTAGAAGCCATTCTTCCAGCTGCTGTTGTTCTTAATTACAATGCAGAGGAAGTCAGCAGTTAATTGAATGGAGTCCAGTAAAAGTCATTCTTTTTAATAGCAAATGTATACTGCTTGAAAGCTTGTTAGATAAGGTGTAGCATAAAAATCAACTATAGAGCATTGACAATTTTAATATTTCCTGTATGGATTTGTTTGCAGTCTTTAACAGGCAGAAGCCAGGTGTAACATTATCTTTCAACGTTTTTCAGGGTAGTATTTGTATCTTAGCTGAAATAATTTCTTGAAATAAGTGGCATCTTTACTTTGGGTTCTGTTGTGTTCGCCAGAACTTCATTCCCAGGTGATGAAGCCAAGTCCTTGATGAAGTGGGAGAAGCTAAAAAAATAGCTCTATCTGATAGAACTGCTCAACTTGAAAAGTTTTCTTCAGACTTACTTGAAAATAAGTAGAAATAAGATGAGTAAGGCCAAGGCCCACCTGGAATTAAATCTGGCCAAAGATGTCAAGGACAACAAGAAGAGCTTCTTCAAATACACCAATAACAAAAGGAAAACAAAGGATAATGTGGGCTATTACTAAGTGGAGGGGAGGGCCTGCTAACAGAGGACACAGAGAAGGCCAATGGAATCCTGGGCTGCAGTAGGAAGAGCACTGCCAGCAGGTCAAGGGAGGTGATCCTGCCCCTCCACTCAGCCCTGCTGAGGCACATCTGGAGTGCTGTGCCCAGTTCTGCTGGGCTCCTCAGTGCAAGAGACATGGAGCTCCTGGACTGGGTCTCACAGAGGGTGACAAAGATGATCAGGGGAAGGGAACGTCTCTCTTATGAGGAAAGGCTGAGGGAGCTGCGCCTGCTCAGTCTGGAGAAGAAACAACTGAGAGGGGACTTTGTCAACGTCTATCAGTATCTGAAGAGAGGGTACCAAGAGGATGTTTCCAGGCTCTTCTTGGTGGTGCCAAGCAATAGGACAAGAGGCAACATGAGGAAGAACTTCTTTACTGTGCAGGTGGCTGAGCATTAGAACAGATTATCCAGAGAGGTTGTGGAGTCTCTCTTCAGATATTCAAGATACTTCCCGGATGCCACTCTGTGCAATGTGTTCTAGGATGACCCTGCTTAATTGGATTAATGACACACTGTGGTCCCTTCCAATTGTATCCATTCTGTGACTCTGTGAAATTGAGGATTCTAAGCACTCCTAATGAATAATGTACCTATGGCTAAATATAACTTATACAGGCTTTTATGTCTGCATGTACAGCTTTTTGTACAATGGACCATGACTAGACAATCTCTAGACCTTCCAACTATAGTAACACCAAAAATGTAAAAGTAATACAGTATAATAAGAATAATATAACAATAGTACTTAGGATAACTAACAGGACAACCAGAATAGGTGTAAAATAAATTGATGATTTCTAGTGTTAATTTTGTAAAAAATAAACCAGATGTGTAGCGTCTATAAGGATTATACATAAATTCAACAGAACCTCAAAAAATTGTATGGTGTCATTCAATTATATAAGAGTAGTAGATATTCTATTGTGGTATCAAATGACAAAAAAATCATGAAGGCAGGTTTAGATGAGAACAAAAAAAAGAATGATTACATGAGATTTGAGGAGAAGAAATTACTGCATGAGGTGCAAAGATTGGGCTAAAGTCTAATAAGGGCAAATGATGCTGGGATATTACAAATGCATCTTCAAGATGAGTTAGTATACTGAAACACAGCTATGGGTTTGATATCTAGGAAAAAATCAGAGAGGTAACTGGACTTTGAATCAAAACAGTGTAATATCTTTTAAGTTGGACACAATAATAAAAAACCCCATACTGTCAGCAGCTGATAAGTGTCAAAGAAAAGCCTGTAAGTGACAAAGAGAAGATCCTGTAGCAGTGACTGGCAATAATATATTTCAAGTAGCTTGAGAATAAAAATGGCCTTCCATTAAAGATGGCATGAGGACAGTCAGAAAACCACACAGTCATAAATGCTGAAATTTCATGGCCACCTCTGACCTTCAGAAATTGCATTCCCAACTTGGGATATTATCAGTTCCTACACAGGGAAATTTCAGCCAAGTGTTGCCCCTGGAATGTGTAGAGGATTTTACTGTTTCACACTGATTAGTGTGAAACGTGGTATTTCAGCATCAAATTAAGTGACAATAGTAACATAATAAAAGTTTTCAGTTTTGTTAAAGAACTTTTAGGCAAAAATGATCAAGAAAGTATTTTCTAATTAAAACCATTTTGTCAGTAAGTGTTTGACTACCTGTAATGACTCTTACATGGTACCATGAAGATGTTATTTTCTTCTTAAGAGTATAAAGTAAGACATTTAAATGACATGAGTGTGTGGTGAAGAAAGAAGAGAAGTAATTGTATACAAAGGAGTAGGCACTATGCAAATACCTGGATAGATTACGATCTAACTTAATTGAGTAATTGATCACATCCTTTTGACTTCTATTTCAATGACTGGAGAAGAGGGTTTAAATAGAGGTTACTTGGTGCAGTAATGTTCTTACAGGTAGTCAATGCAGAATCAAAGTTTATGTACATAGGACTGACTGAATGGCCAACAGTGAAAGGTAAAATAACACATGGTAAAGATGCCAGAGTGCCCTTCCCTAGCAACTACATTTGTTTGTAACATTAGTGTATCTCCTAAATAATTTCTTCCTGTTGGCACAGAGTTCCAGTTAATTGATCTCTCAAATACGTGCTACCTAGGTATAATTTTTTTTATTAAAGAAAAACCCAGCAAACCACAAAAATTGTTTCAGTAATTATTTGGGAAGATAACTGGCAAACACACGAACAGATACACACTAGTCAGCATGGATATAAAGGAAAATTGTGTTTAACTAACACAATTAACTTCTTCATGGGAAAAACAATGAAAGCTGACAGGTGTGAAGTAGGAGACTACGAAGAGGCTTTTTGATTTAGCATCACATAAAAGATTGATATGTACCATCATCAAACGTGGTATTGATGGTGGCATCTTACACTGGGGAAAAATGGTTCCCTAAATGAGATAAGAGAGCTGTATTAAATGGATATAAATTTAGGGATGTCACAAGAATCGTAATGAGAATTAGGCTTAGAATTTCCTCCAGTACGCACACTCGTGCAAAGGAGAAAAAAATTCTAAGCTTGAATTCTAGTGAGAAAAAAAGAATGTTTGAAATGTAGATATTTTGAAGTAATGAATCTTAGACCACATTTATTGTCAAAATTTATTCCTGCATTTTTGTAAAAATAATTGAAGATTTTTAGAGTGACAACAGAAACTCAAATACAATACTTGATACCTGTAAAAATTTGGGAAAGGAAACATCTTCTTTGCTATTTGTTTGCTTGGAGACCAAAATGTAAATGAACAGCTACAGTTTGATATGCTAATTTGGCCATACTTCAAAAGCAGACAAGCAAAGAATGCAAAAGACACAGAGCACAGATAGTAACACAGTGTATCTCCTATATGAGGAGCTTCTAATCTACAGAAAAGGCAATTCTTTCCATGGCAGCCTGCAAGGAATAAAAAGAATAAAAAAAGGATTTCTTATGTACAGTTTTGTATTTTCACCATAGCATAGTTTATGCTTATAGCTTTGCACCTCATGACACTCTGAATCTCATCACTCCCAAAATATTGAAGGTATAATCTTAATCTTCAGTGAAATTTTACCAGTATTCACACATGCTTGAAATGTGTCCATGTCAGCAAAAAGAATCAGCACACCAATAAAATGAACACTATTCTTATTTGAAAACTATTCCTAAAATAGATAATGTTCCTTTCACTAATTTTGACTTATGAATTTTCTAAGTGAAATTCCAAAATTGGGCAAGACCCATAATAGAGGTTAGACAGAGCTTTCATTTTTATATTTGTTTTCATAAAGCCTGTGTAACCCTATGGTTAGGACAAAAAATAGCAATGCTGGTTCACACAGATTATAAAATAGATAATTTCCAAAGATACAAGTATCCATCTACTGACTATATTAATTTTTTGCCATTATTAGCTCAAGCAGAAACCCTTGGAAGTTTTATTCATACAGTTTCAGCCAGATCCTTACCAGACATAGCCTTTGAAACATGATTATACACCCCTGTGTGTATGGCACTGGCACAAACAATTTTCTCACCAGCTTCTGGGCAACTACAAAACATGTATTTTCATGAGTTAAACACCTCATGGGCTCTGAGTTCTCCTAGACTATGGCAATCTGTCACCCCAAGGGAGAGGTCAGCACCCCAATGGCTGTCACAGGCCTAAGCCTTCACTGGAGCACACATTTTTCACCAACATTTCTGTAAGTGTCCTCTTTATTCAACAGAATCCAGGTGTGTAAAATGGATGGAAAACCAGATTAAACCCAGAAGTTAGGGCCTCCTTTAGCTAAAAGACACTCAGTTACAAGATGATACCCATTTTCATACTTTAGCCAGGTGTACAGCTAGTCAGCCTCAGGACAGCTAATGCCAAGCCTAGAGCAATCCCACAGCAGAATGTGCGGAGTCTTCCCCAGGTCACAGAGTGGGGCTTTTCTTAACGCCTTCTCTCCTGCCCCACAGAGCTCCTAGTCCTCACTGTGCTCATCTTATGTGACATGGCATGTGATACATAAAATTAAAAAAACCACAACAGTATTTTGTTTTAAAAAGGGCTATCTGCAAAAACAGGAATTAATATTTTTTACCAAGAAGATGCCCAAATACACCAGAACTTGAGGTTTTGTGGATCCTTGTCTTAATCACAGTACAAGGACACATAAATAAAAGTTGTAGAGAAAGATTGAGAAATATTGTTTCTTCATCACCTTCTCAGCTCAGGGAGCTTTCTCTTGAGAAAAGATAAATACTGTAAAGCCTATTCCTTCTATGGAATACTCACAATTATAACATGATTAAAAATTGGTTTGATGTTGCAGCACTGTTCACATAGACCTGTCATCAGGAACATTGTTCCTGAACACCAGAATAAATTCAACGGATAATTCAGGTTGGAAAGACCTCAGGATAGTCTAATAGTCAACAGTCCAATCTCCTGTTCATAGCAGGGTCACTTCTGAGGTCAGACCAGATTGCTCACAGTTTTATCCAGTTAGGTCTTAAAAATCTCTGGGGATGGAGACTGCACAGCCTGTCTAGGAATTTTCTACCACTGCCCGATTGCCCTCATGGGATATTTTTTTCTTTCTATCCAGTCTGAATTCCTTGTTTCAATTTATGCCTGTTGCCTCCTGTTCTCTCTCCATGCTCTGCTGTGAAGAGCCTGACTCTATCTTCCTGCTAACCTCCCCAGAGGTACTGGGGGGCTGTTGGTTGCCTCCTGAAGCTGTGTCTCTTTCAAGCTGAACAAGCCCAGTCCCTTAAGTTCCTGCTCTCTGGGCAAGTGCTTCAGACCCCCGCCAGCTTTGGGACAATGCTGAACTCACTCCAGTTTATCAGTCTCTTTCTTGCATTGGTGTGCTCAAAACTGAATGCAGCACCTAGATGTAGCCTAACAAGCATGGAGGAATGGGGAACAAATCCCTTCCCATAGCACAAAGGCTGCATCCCTACTCACACCTGAGGCAGCCTTGCTGCCAGGGCCCCCAGGGTGGGCCATTCCTGCAGAGCTGTTCCCCAGCCTGGCTGCTGCAGGGCTGCTTCACTCTTGGGGACAGCACTTCAACTTTTCCCTTGCTGAATCTCACAAGATCCTGTTAAGCTCTTGTAATTTCCCAGACTGTCTTTTTGGGGGATGGTTGCAACATTTGCCTTTCTTGACCTTCTCCAGTTGTTAGGGGCCTTTAAGTCTCTAGGACCTTCCAAGGACAACAGATAATAGAGAATCATGTTTTAAACATGAGGACATAATAAATGTAATTTGCTTCTATTTGTTCCAGAAGGGGGAAAAAAAAAAAGGTTTAACAATGTTAGGAAGACACCATTTGGTTCAAAGAGCTCAAATGCAGTGGGTGAAATCTAGGCTCTCTGGAAGCCTCTGACAAAGACCTTTTTGCCTCCAGAGGGAAATGTAATGGCATTTATAGCTTGGTTAGGGCTTGGGTTTCCTTGTTCTGAAGCTGTGTTTGTCAAAGTAATTGAAAGCAACTTTTATTTTTTAAAAGATACCTCTGTTTGCTCCAGGCATAATTCAAAGTCCCCAACAATGGAAAGACTATTTAGGTTAGATTAGATCAGATATTTAATATGAAAATTTCTGTAATTAATTAACCCTGTTAATCAAGGGAAAAATAAAAAATCTGCATGGAGCTTCTCGCCACTGTACAAAGTTAGGAGGGTTCGCACTGTGTACTGTGTCTTTCCTATCAGGTATTACTTTAATGGCAAGAACACAGGAGGATTTCAGAAGAGATTAAAATGATGCAACGAGTCCTTTCTTTCTAATTAATCTCAGAAAACTTTGCAGATTTTACTGCTGCAGGAACGCTAAGGCAAAGCGTATTTATTTTACTCAGTCTAAATCTAAAAGTTACTTTATCTAAAATTGTCTTTCTACCTGACAATCAAAGAATTTGTGTGTTCCTGTGGGGATTAAGTCAGGAAGCAGTTTTCAACAACAACAAATTGAAACGTTTACACAAGGAAGTGTTGCTTTTATAAGTGATGGGAAACTTCAAATTTGATTACAAGCAACCTTTGGCTTCCTATCTGTTCAACAATAGGCCATGTTGTTAAGGGCAATTTCCATGCACAGCATGTGGGTCCCATTTTTTCATCCTTAGACATGGTTGTTTACTGTTCAGAACTGTTTATGCATTTTAATCAGGCTTATTCAGCAGCCCTTAATAAATCACCACTAAGTGAATGTACCAAAACAAGAACTATTATACAGGATTTGTTCCCCTTATGCAGTATTTGCTGCCCTCAGGTTCCACTGGATATAAAAATAAAGAGCAAATGGGTAATTGAGTCAAAAGAATAATTATGAGACATATGATTTTAATGCCTTTTGCTGAGAAGTTGCCTCCAGCAACTTCCGTTAGCTACAGGAGCCTGCCTTTAAATTCAGCTCGGGCCAGAATGACTTAACAATTGGAACCTGCCTTCAGCTCATGGCACTGGAAAGCTTTTTGAGGGGATGAAGCTGACAGCCCAGTTCCTTCCTGGCAGACATTTACGTGAGACAAGGCAAAAGTCACAGAGATAAGTGCTTAAACATTCAGGTATCTTGGGGTCTGCACACAATGGAGGAAAGCACTGCTAGTAAGAAACTGTTATGAAGAAGTAAATAGATCGTTTTAGTTACTAATATAAAAAATACCCAGAGAAGAATTCTTTTTGCATAGTCTGGTGAACAAAAACTTTCCAAAAGAGTTTCAATGAATAGTAATGGTTGCATTATTAAATGTTTTCTGTGATAGGTCTACTGCATAAATAGAAAAATTTCCAGGAATGAAGGAGTATTTAATCTTGAAAGATTTTTCCAATCCAGCTTTAACTGGATTTCACTGGATTACTATCCCTTCCTGTGACAACCAGGGGAATGTTACAGACATATAGATCATGCACAGGAAAGATGCGACACACATGGCATGGTGCCCTACATATGTCAAAGAGTAATGTCTGAGAAAAACAAAGGAAAATACTTAACTATTTGTATTTGAATGCAAAAATGGTTTGTACTATGTAGGGTAGAGCTTCCCAGAAACTACTGTCGAAATGCAAAATATAATTTTGGAGATTATTTTACAGGTTCCTTGCCTTGATCTGTCAGTTTGCCCTACTGAGGCCACTAGGAGAAATGAGGGTGGGTAAATTTGGGCTCTGTTTCTCTTACTTGCAGAAATCCTGCTTCCTTTTGGGTCACAGTTCTTGGTTAGGCTACCTAGTCCTGATGCTGCTCATAGTCATAAAAGCTTTGTCCAGCAGTCAGCAGCCATGCAAGACTCCCCACCTGCTCTCCTGCTGGATCATAACCCCTACTGCAGCTTTGCAGACCTTTTCCCCTCTCCCCAAACCTCCCAATTTGTTTGGGTAGCACTTAGGCTGGTTTTCTAAAAAGCAGGATGTTTGGAGCTTTTGCTTCAATCTGTTACTGTTACCATGATAATAAATGTTTGTGAGCAGAAAAATTGCCACAACATACTCTGTTACCTAAATACTGAGATTTCCTTTGGGAAATTATACGGCTCAGTGTTTCACTAGCTTAACTAACATAAATTATCATCTTGACTTTAGTGGTACTCAGTTATCATGATCAGCATGAAACCTAACCTTTCAGCTAGCTGCATCAAGAAGGCTCAAACCTTTCAAGAACATCACACTGAAATACTGTTTTCTTCAGTAACAACTTGGCTAGAACTACACAAAAGATGGACCCTGAATTGTGCAGGCAAAGTGCTCAGTTGCTAATATCAAACTGGCAATTGTGCCATTCTTCCTTTGAAAATAGGTTACAGTCATTTCACATGCAGAAAGAGAAAAGATGTTTTCCTTTTATAAATGAGTAACTACTCAACAATAATACTGTTTTATTAAATTGTTTGTTCTTGGGCAAAATGTGGCCAAACCTGTTTCTTGTGCATCACTTGCAAACAATGGCCAGCTCAGACCATGTTGGGCTCTTCACCCTGAATTTAGATTTTTTTTGTTTGTTTGTTTGGGTTTTTTGGGTTTTGGGGGTTTTTGTTTGGTTGGTTTTTGTTTTGTTTTGTTTTTGTTATTCTATTAACAGCTTTGCTTCCCTCCGTGAAATAAACAAATCTCCACAACTCTGTGCTGGTGTACAGTAAAGAGAACAGAGGAAACCAGCCCACTACGTTTCATGCAGTGTTACCTGAGCAGGAATTTTACTTGACTAATGGACCTTGTAATTGTATCGTAATTGTTAGGTTGAGACCTAGCTGTCAAGATTTTACTTCTTTCACAACTGCACAAGCTATATGTGTTTTTCTTTGCCTTGAAATTTCATTATATTACCTAACATTTCAGTTAGGAAGTGCCAGAGTCATTCAAGTCAGCCATTTGGGACCTAACCAAATTGTGAACCTTCACCTCAATAAAATACTTTTGAATGCAGTAACTCACCTCAGATGCTCCCCTGCATTATGTTACAAAGTGTAAAAGAATTTAATTATGTCAATAAGTGGGCAAATATCCTTTTTTTCATACACAGAACTGCACTTGAAACCTGCTATTTTTTTTTTCGAAATAATTATTTCTAATGTTTAAGGACAATGTTTAAAAAAAATCAGTGAAATTTCTCTTTTCAAAGGAAGCATGAAGAGAGTATGCACCCTCTGATAATATGATGGTGACTGATTTGTCTCCTTTTAACAACCTTATCTGTATGTATCTTATTGAAGGGCCCTTCTAGGTACCTTTCTACTACCTAGGCCTTTCTAGGTAGAAAAGAAATTGGTACAGTAATTGAAACATATATAGGGAATAGAAAAAGACTATCCATCTGTCCCAGTTACTTTGAGACAGATTCACCTGTGCTGGAGCAGTGCAGCAGCATGCTGTGCCCTTTGACCTGAAGATGTTAAAGCTTTGGAAACTGCGTCAGCAGCTGTAAAATAGGAAATATGGGGTAAGTAGTCCATATGAGGGAATGGACAGAGGAAATCAGTGGGAAAGAGAGGAGAAATAGAGAAAACTGTTATCTCTCACCTTCTTTAAACTATTAAAATATATAAATTGTTAGAAAAACATTTAATAATTAAGCCTTTTGTAAAAATGTAGCTTGAAACTATGATATATAAGAGGACCACGGTGCTCTGATTGCAGAAGTAGCTGATACTTTTGACCACTATGGTTAATCCAAAATTGCAAACTTTCCCTAAAACAGTTACACGAGTTTCTAACACCATCACTATCCCCAGAGGACAAAGGTACACAATAGAAGTTGTGTGAAATACCCAAGACACTCAGAAAACACCTTGCTCTGATTTTTATATCACCAGATGCCTGAAGAATCAACACTGCTATAAATCATGCCAAAGTACATGAAACAGTACTGGACAGATTATTGGATAAGCGCTGCATTTCATATAATCAGAGTTGTAAATAGGACTTATTTTCATGAATAGAAATCATCTTCTGAGAAATCATTGTATGTTTTAGATACTTTTTTCTGAATCCTTTGTACCAAAGTGGGAACAATAGATCATGCTACTGTCTAATTTAATATGAATTACAAGTTCCTTTATATAAGCTCTCTCACATACTTTGTGCTATTCCTGATATGTCACAAGGGTAAAAAAAAAATCCAAACTAGGAAAACGAAATTTCCAAATAGAGTCCTGTATGGCTGAAGCATTCCATGTGTGGTTTCTGCAGGAAGAAGCATAGCTAAAAAAGTTTAGTCACATCCATATATCTAGCTTTCAACATGTGTTAAAATCATGCACAAAAGTCAGGGTGCATGCTGCAGTAAGATTCTGCGCACATCTGCAATGTAACTTGACAGGGAATCAATTTCTTTTCACACTTCAATATTTCACTTCTGTGTATTTTTTTGCAACTTGCTGAGCTCTAACGCCAAGCCAGATTTGACAGAAATTACTTCAGTCATTTGAAACTGAGCTGTTGAAGCTTTTTATGGAACTGGATTGAAAGAATGCTAATTCCATCTGTGTTTGTTCAGAATGATGGTGACTCCTAAGCACAGCAGTTTCCTGGTGAATGGTTAAGTTCAGCTGGGAGTGCTGTGAAATTCTTTAGCTAAATCTAGATTTCTCAAAAGCCTGACTAACCTGGCAAAGTTTATATTGCTTTCAGGATGTCAGGACTGTAAAAAAAGAAACAGCGGGAGGTAGGAAGAGAAGTAAGTGTCAAGGCAAACTGCCTCCTCAAAATTAGAATGGCAACAACAGGGTGCCCCAAATCTTCTAATGTTGTGGGCTGGATGCCAATTTTGCTCCTTCCTCATAAGGCAGCTGTGTCTTGTAAGGATTGGGAGGCTGGCAAATGGCTTGTGTGGGCAGCTACAGAGGAAGCCACTACCCAATACAAGCCCACCCAGGCTCTCCTTGAGGCTGCCCCTTTGCTGCTGCATGTAGAGCAAGACAGCAGAGTAGTTTCCTACTCTGTTTTCTGAACATGGACTATGTTTCCCAATGCACAGAAAATATTTACGAGACAAATGGAGAAAATACTGAGCTGTGACAGGAGTCAAGCCTGGCAAGAGAGCACAAATCTAATTTTCCTCTCCTTTAATATCCCTTCTTTTCCTTGAAAGATAGATGAAAGGTTTCCCCAGACCACCCATGGTGTACCCAGTCTTAATGTGGTGCAGGTAACACTCATATACCAAAAGTCTGCACAGTGCAAGTAACCACAACATTTTTAGGTGCCAGCTATGTTTAAGAAGTCAGCTTATAATGGGTTCATGCCCCACATCAGGCAGGTGTCATACCTTTTATTTGAACTGTGTCCTAAACTTCATGGTAAACAAAGCAGCAAGTGTAAACCAGAATACTTTGGGAATGGTATACAAGAATGTAGAAATTAAACGTGTAGTCAAAACTTAAATCCCTCCTGCACAGTTGGAGTTTTGCTCCTGCTTTGCCAAGAATTATTGCTACCATTGCTGTTCTGAGGTATCTCTGAGTTGGAGCTAACCTAAGCGATTTGCATCCAGGTTAGCATAAAATGACTGAGTTACTTTCTTGGACCAGGACACCCCTGAAATGAACATCACCAAAATGCCAAGGGAGCATATTTTAATGGGGACATTTAGAGCAAAGTCTGCCTAAAAGTCTGCAGCAGCTCTGCAGTGATGATATAACCCAGGCTCAGATTGCCAAACTTGCTAATACATTGAAGAACATACTTTAAAGACTGCTGTCTAACATGCTCAGGTTAGACAAAACAGTGTGAGACAATTATCTCCAAGAGTGTGGAAAATCCATCTAACTTGGAAAATGGCAGATAGCTATGTTATTACAAATACGTTTTAATGTGTAAGTCCAAAGCATTTTTTTGCCAGAGAAATTCAGGATCAATCTCAAAAAATGCTTTGATAGGATTAATGTATAATTCCTTTGGCTAGAATATGTCACTTGAAAGCTTATAAGCAGAAATGTAGAGAACATGGTATTATTTTTATTGGAAAAGCAAAGTTGGAAATCATTAATGAGTTCAAATAGACATTTCCAAAGTGTCATACACAGAGTCCAGTAAAATTATGACTGGCTGGAGCTGCCTTTAGCACATCTAAGCAAAGACAGCCTTAGAAAAAACCTGTATTTAATTACCTCATCTCTGTCTCCTGCAAGTGTGCATCTGTTTCATTATCAAGATCCCTGTTCTTGGCTTTATGGAAGCTATATGGCTTCCATAAAGTTTGAGCATCTCAGGCTGCCAGAAAGGAACATTGTGCGGATGCATGGAGGCAGATGGCTCACACCATGTCAAGTCTTCACAACAGAAATGGCAGGTGTGCTGAAGTTTTTGCATATCTGATTTTAATAGAAGGTAAAGGGCATTTAAATTACTAATTTCTTTTCTTAAATCAATTTTACGCATTTTATATATGCTGATTAGAGGTGCCTTTGGGAAAACTTGTAGTCAGGAAAAACAGAATGTGAATTTGCCCTGGAATAGGTAGGACGTTCCCCATATTTACATTCTTCCTCTGAATCACAAAGCTTTTCAGCTGCTGCTGTCACAAGGTCCTGAAAAATACATCTTCTCCTGAGATACCTATGCTACAAGTTTCCAACACGGCTTATGCAGTAAAATAAAGGAGCCTTTCCATTATCCTTTGGATACCTTGAAGTAATGTCATTGAATCACAGAATCATTTAGGTTGCAAAAAGAGCTATAAGATCAAGCTCAACCATTAACCCAGCACTGCCCACTTCACCACTAAACCACGCCCCTAAGCACCATATCTGCATGTCTTTTAGATACCTCCAGGGTTGGTTGACTTAACCACTTCCCTGGGCATCCTGTCACAATGCTCAACAACCCTTTCACTGAAAATTTTTTTCTAATATCCAATCTAAACCTCCCCTGGCACAACTTCAGGCCAATTTTTCTTGTCCTATTGCTTGTTACTTGGAAGAAGAGACTGACCCACACCTTGCTACAACCTCCTTTCAGGCAGTTGAAGAGAGTGGTAAGGTCTCCTCTGAGCCTCCTTCTCTCCAGGATAAACAACCCCAGCTCTCTCAGCCACTTCACAGAAGAACTGAGTTTCAGCTTCTTCACCAGCTGTGTTGCGCTTCTCTGGATATGCTCCAGCACCTCAATGTCCTTGATGTAGTGAGGGGCCCAGAACTGGACAAAGCACTTGAGGTGTGGCCTCACCAGTGCCAAGTACAGAGGGACAATCACTGCTCTGGCCCTACTGGTTACACTCTTGCTGATACCGGCCAGGATGCCACTGGCCTTGTTGGCCACCTGGGCACACTGCTGGCTCATGTTTATCAGGATGTTCAACAGCACCCCCAGGTCCTTTTCTGTCAGGCAGCTTCCCAGCTATTCTTTCTCCAAGTGTGTAGCTCTGCATGTGCTTGTTGTGACCCTAAAGCAAGACTCAGCACTTTGTGCCTCATTCAGCTTCATATAATTGACTTTGCCCCATCAATGCAACCTGTCCAGATCCCTTTGCAGAGCCTTCTTGCCCTCCACCAGACCAAGAATTCCACCCAACTCGATGTCACCTGGAATATGACTAAGGGTGCACTCAATTTCCTTGTACAGATCATTGATAAAGATATTAAACAGGACTGGCCCCAATATTGAGCCCTGGGAAACCCCCCAGTGACTGGCCACCACTTGGCCTCCATTAAACATCCCCCAACCATCCAGCCAACATTTTATCCCACAAACAGCGCACCTGTCCAAGACACGAGCAGCTCAGCACCTTTGGGTGGATCCCATACAGCCTCAGAGACTTGTGTCTGTCTAAGTGGTGTAGCAGTTCATGGACCATTTCCCCTTGGATTATGAGGGCTTCATTCTGCTCCCTGTCCCTGTCTCCCAGGTCAAGAGACTGAGTTCTCAGAGAACAACTCGTCTTATTACTGAAGACTGAGGCAAAACAGGCATTGAGTACCTCAGTCTTTTCCCCATTCTCTGTGTTTCCCCTCCCATTCAACAAAGGATGGAGAGCCTCCATGGCCCTTCCTTCATCTGTCACAAAGGTATTTATTGAAACAGTTTTATTGTCTTTTACAGAGTAGCCAGGTTAAGTCCTAGCTGGGTTTTGGTCCTTCCAATTTCCTCCCTGCAAAACCTCATGTCCTTGTAGACCTGCTGAGCTGCCTGGCCATTCTTCCAAAGGTAATCAACTCTCCTTTTTTTCCTGAGTTCCAGATAAAGCTCTCTGTTCAGCCATTTCAGTCTTTTAGCACATGGGGACAGCCTGCTCCAGTGTCTTCAAAAGTCCCTTCTTGAGGAACATCCAGCTTTCCTGGAATACTGTGCCCTTCAGGACTGCCTCCCAAGGGACTTTAACAACGAGCCTCCTAAAAAGGACAAAGCCTGCCAAGGCTTTGGGAGTCCAAGATAGTAATTCTGCTGAGCCCCCTCCTTAGTTTTCCAGGAATAGAAACCTCTTATCATTTAATGTCTGCTGTGCTCAAGACTGCTGCTGACCATTACATCACCTACAGTCCTCCTCTGTTCACAAACAGCAGGTCCAGCAGGGCAGCTTCCCTAGCTGGCACACTCACCAGCTGTGTGGGGAAGTCACCTCCCACACAGTCCAGGAACCTCCTTGACTGTTTCCTCTAAGCTGTTTTGCATTTCCAGCAGACACCTGATAAGCTGAAGTCCACCATGAGGACAAAGGCTAGAGATGGGGATTTACTGGGGTACAGACCTAAAAGTTAGCT
>VYZP01035271.1:309-15123 GCA_013400635.1 Hypocryptadius cinnamomeus | reverse complement strand
AAAAAAAAAAGCTTGCAGAAAAGTCATATGTATGTAAATTTGGAAAAAAAAAAATTAGATGCTGCTAATATGCATGCTTGCCATTAAGCATCAGGAAATTTCCAGCAAGGATGGAAATGCCATCTGAGAAAGGGCAGAGCTGATGTAGAAGGAGGATCGTTAGAGAGACTCTGATGTAGTTGCACAGATCTTGTGCTTGGTATGTTACATAAATTGTCTGCCCTGTCAGTAAGACTGTCCTCTGAGTGGGGAAGGCTTAACTGAGTACTGAGAATTTCATGTATGCTTCATGTACCCCATTTTTTAAATTTTGCAACCTGAGAAGTGTATCTTCATGTTTTCCAAACACCTGATACAAGTCAAGATACCCAGTGAAGGCAAATTTTTTCTCCTTTAGTCTGATTGAGGCAAATTAGTAAATTGACAAAATCCAAATGCAGAGCAAGTACTTGCCGAATTTGCATAATCAAATGAAAAGAAGTAAGAGCTACTCATCTTGTGAGTGTCATCTCTACTTTCTGAATGTATCTGGATAACACACATCCAAAAACTTTTCACATCCATGGCTAAGGATCTATTTGTCATGCAATTCCAGGCTGCATTCACCAGAAAGGATCTGGACTTCAGGGATGCCACTTGTTTTATTCTCAAACCATTCCATACTACAGATCTGAACAAGGAATTTATATTTTCCTGTGCTGTGCTCTACAGCTTTTGACAGGTAACAACTCTTGGGCCTGACTGTACTCAATTATCACATGCCTAGAGGATAGACAGAATTTGGTAGCTACTGCTCAGCAGAGCTGCAGATGTGTGTCCCAGAGACCAAGTGCTCAGAGGCTGCCCTGGTTTAATGAGTTCATTTCACTATTCTGCTCTACCACCCTTGCTTAACATCACACAACCAGTTTGAGGTCTCCACTGGGAATCTCTTGAAAAATAGTATTTCCTGTCTTATTTAAAACCTGAGTCCTGTGATTTGGTGGGTTTTCAGTACAGCTATGACAGCAGAGTCAGATCATGGGTGAGATGCCACTGATACATGAAAATCAGAGAGAAGAAAGAGACTGCTTAAACATACATTGTAAGGCATGGGTTAAACCCTGGAACTAGAGATGCAACCTGACATGAATTGTTAACTCATCACGTGGTTGATCACTCTCTTCCATGCAGTCAAATGCTACATGTGTGGATGAACCTTGTGGATCCCTTTCAACTCAGAAGTGTGTTGTATTTCTGTGTGTAGTGCTATATTTCTGTGTGTTGTGCTTATATTTCATAGAAATATGAAACCTGCTAATCATACTTTACCAAACTACACAGCTGAGATTAACACATTAGTAGCCCTCTGGCATCGAATGTAGCCTTGGAGGAAACCAAAACCCAAGTCTGTCTTTGAAGGTTACAGTCTCTGACAACCATCATTTCCCTGATGAACACCTTTTATTCATGCAGCACAGCTGGATGGACTAACTGCACATCCCAAGTGTTGAATTACGGTTTTCAGTGTCTCAGGCCCTTGGGAATTCTCTGAGAATTTGATCAGTGAAATGAAAGACAAAATAAATCCTTGAGTGTGAATAAATTTATGAGGGGTAATTGGAAAGGCAGCTACTTGCAATGCTCAGAAGCCAGTGCCCTCGTGACTTGTTTCTTTGCCTTAGAAACATAATTTCTGCACCTTATACTACAACAATGCACAGTAGCTTCAGATGTAGTCTGGGATACAACAGCCTGGATTCTGTCCATTCTACAGCAAGAAGCAAGAGTCTCAAAATGCTCATGAGTAAAATACTTGCATTAATATCTTTTGATGAAGGCCTTCAGATTTGCAAATACAAGCGGCTCAAGCTGTGGAAATTGTTTAGGCTGAGAACACTTATGAGAATGCATCAGGACAAAACTATCAGACTCATCTTGGACTTCTTCCTGCTCAGAGCCACTGCTATAAGACAAAAGGTCAAACTACATCCATCTCTGGCATGAAGCAGCCTTATCAACTCTTAGGCTCCCATTCACCACATCTTAATACCAATGGAATTAAGTGCCAAAACTCTAGCAGGGCCAACCTACCCAAAGATGTAAAGGAAAGATTCGGACATGTGAGCATCTAATATATATTCCCTAAGGTATTACTTAGTACCACAGCAGTTAAGACATCCTTCCCAGTTCTCATCCAAGGGCACAAATGATTCCACTAGTCCAGCTGGTTTTAGCTTTGAACCACCCTGGTGTCCAAGGGTTATGCTCTGCTGCTATACAAAAATAAGGGATGCACCTCCTCCAGAGGATTTTGCAGGGAATATCCTCAAGATTAGACTGGTGAACAGCTGCTTTGAAATAAAAGGATTTCTCTGCAAAACAGGAAGACGCTTTCAGGACTTTGGAACAGCATTCAATTTTAACTTTCTGCGTGCATGTTTGAACTGCAAAATGAGACATCTTTGCCATATTACGTGATTTGTAAGCAAATAAAGAAGAATACATGCCAGGAAGTAGAAATGGACTAAGCTATTCCGGACAAAGAATGTTTATGCCCACACAAAGCTTCATCCAACATCTCGAGAAAAAGATGATTAACAGTACTGTGCTGATCTTAATCAGATTTATTAAGACAAATGTTGAAAATACAGTGTGCATGTTGTGTGTGGGTAACTAAAGAAAAAAAAAAGAAAAGGCCAGATAAAAATGCCCAGAGGGAGTGAGCTAATGACTATCTTCCCATTACCTCATGGGATCATTAGGTCGACATGATCTCTCCGCGGCCAGCACCGGAGCCACTTCCCCGCCGGGACGGAGGCCAGCGGCCTTTCCCTTTCCCTGCCATCCCCTCGCACAGGTGCACCCCTAAGCACGAGACGCGACCCGCCGCCATGTCGGGGCGGGCACGGCGGGACAGCCACCTCGGCTCCCCGCCCTGCCCCCTCCCCGGGGGGCTGCTGGGCAAGGCGGCATTGTTGGCCGCGTCCATCACTCCTCGTCCCCGGCTGACATAATGAATGCGCTTGGACACACCTTCCAGCCCGGCGGAGAGGCGCCGCGTCTCCACGGACAGCCTCACCGAGCCCTCCGCTCCGCTCCCCACAGCCCTCGGGGAGGCGCCCCGCCGGCCCGCCCGGCCCCATAGCCCGGCGCCCCGTCCCAGCCCAGTTAGGGGCCGCGGCGGCCGGGCCGGGCTGGGCAGGGCGAGGAGGGTAGAAACTCTCGCTATGCTGCCCAGCGCCCTTTACTGGGACCTGGTGGGCTCCTCGGCTCTCCTCAACCTGCCGGCGGCGCCGGGCTTCGGCAACCTGGGCAAAAGTTTCCTCATCGAGAACTTGCTGCGGGCCGGGGCTCCGAGCCCAGCCCAGCTCCGTCCCCTCCCCGCCAACCCCGTGCCCCTCAAGCTGTGCCCCGCGGCGGAACAAATCACCCCCTCAGGGGGTCCCTTCCCGGCAAGATGGGCTTTCCAAGTGCTTAACCCCTCGGCGGCGGACGGCGGCCGCCCACCAGCGCGGGCCGCGGCGGCGGAGAGAGGCGGCATCTTCCCGCCGGCAGCCACAGGTGAGCGCCGGCCCCTCCCGCGTCCTGCCGCCGAGGAGACGGGACGGAGGGGATTGCCGAGGGCTCGGCCCCGCGCTCCGCACGGCGGAGATGGCGGCAGGAGAGGCGCGGCCGCTCCGAGGAGCCCGCAGGCGGCGGCGGGACGCCGAGCCCCGCTGGGTACCGTGCCGCCGGGGACTCCGGCCGAGGGTCTCGCCCTGCCGCTGGCAACGGGACGCCGAGGAGCGGGTGGTGCGGGACGCCGGGTGGCGGCTTCGAGTGCGGCCGGCCGGCGCACCTGTGGGTGCAGAGAGCGCGGCAGAGCCCTGTGATGGCCGCGTCGGGTGCTGTTAAACGCCCCTAATCGCAGTTCTTTCAGGTCTTGATGTCCCGCAGCCTCGAGAGGTGGTAGAAGTTTCGCCGCCAACAAGCGCTCCGGGAAGGTCTGAAATTCCAAGTTTTGGGAGGAAGGCGAGCGGTCCCATCCTCCTAAGTAGCGATAGCTCGGGAGGCAGCAGCCCATTTCCTTACACGCCCTGCCTTGCGGGACAGCAAGGCGTGGAGGACCCGGCTCCTCCTGCCAAAAGGAGAATTAAGCCGTGTAGAACAGGCAATTTTCTGGAAGTTTTGACAAAACCAGGGGCGGGGGAAAAATAAAAAAGTTTTAAAGAGGTATAAAGGTGCGTTATCAGCCGTTCGGCCCGGTGTCACACTGAGAGCCAGCGCCCTGCCGGGCGGTGGGGACAGCTCGCAGCCGCCGGGGGCCCGCAGGAATCTGAGCCACGGAGTTGGAAACAAACAGGTTTACAAAACGCGTTCAGTTTCTTCAATGTGCCGATTTTCGTATAAATACATTTTGTCTGGGCACGAGCAACATATTTTAAGAAATGCGTACTTCTGTTACTCATGGAACTGATTGTAGTCAATTCATTAAATTTGCTATTAGACTTGCTATCTATATCGTATTTTGCTTTTCTGTTAGAATGCATAAATTATTCCAATGTTACGCAGTATTTCAAGAATTTTTATTTGTGATCATGCAGTTTTAAATGCGTTTAAAATGAAAATCAGACAAGCAGAATTGTATTTATTAAGTCTTTGAGATGTGACGTCAAAAGGCTTGTTTTGAAAACAGAAGTAGTTTTTTTTTCAAACATAATTTTGTTTCAATTAGATCCTGCAAATTGTTCTTCAAAATCCAAAGCAGTATTTGATCCTTTATCATTATGTACTTTAAAGGTAGGCAGGTCAAAGTGTACATTAATGTTTCTGAATGTTCCTGACCTCTCAGGTAAGTGTTACCTTAAGCGTATCAGTTACTTAAACGTGTTTGTTTTAACTAACTATAGGCTAGGCCAGGGAACAGGACAAGTATCATCTTCCTGCAATTCGATGAATATTATCCCTGCCTGCCCTTTGCCCTTACCCTGAAAAAAAGTTCTAGAGAAAATGCTATATTTATTTGTGGAAAGAGAGATAGCAGATGTCCCAGCACTCTTGTTTGCTAGAGGTAAAGGTATTTTGTTGGGTTTTATTTGTTGTTGTTAGTTTGTTTGTTTGAAAAAGCTATGGGTAAATTGCTACAGAAGTTCTGGAATGTCAAGTTTGGCAAATGCTTGTTTCCAGGATTGTTTCTTCTTTTGATCGACCCATAGCAGTAGTTGTGATTTCAGTGTGTTAGGTCTGCCTAGTGATTTGGAGTCCAGTCCTGTGCTTCTTCTGATTCCACAGCTCGCACAGATCTTGGCAAAAGCACCAGGCTCTTAGATTTGAGCAGAGAGAAATACTAGTGTTTCCTCATTCATTGTGCACTCAGAAGAAAATTCTCCTGTGACTGTACACTTGCAACAGTGACTTTTATATTCTAAGAGGGATCTGTTGATTCTGATCTCACTTGTATATCTTAAAGTGATGAGGACACTTAGTTGTCTCAACATTCATAAATTTGAATTAGATTGGAACTGTCTTGCTGAGCCAGTTTGTGGTTTCTAAGGAGTCTCTCGTCTCTACTGCAGGCGTATACTGAGGAAACTGTTCAGACCAGACACTGCATTTGTGAGTAGGGCTGGGGTGGTCAGGCTGTGTGTAATGTTTCTTGTTTATACAGTGATAGGGCAAAGGAGCATTTTGGCAGAACAAAAATTTTAGCCTTCAGGGACTAATGAAGATATTTTAACTAAGGAATTTGTGCTAGGTAGGGTTTTTTAATTTACTGATTTTTTTTTTTTTAAATAATAAGCTTATATTTGGAACCCTCATATCATACGCCATTTTGGAAAATCTTTCTCAAAGTCTTAAAAAAGATTATTGAAAATGATAAAGCAAGTTTTTTTTCAAAAGATCTTTCTGAACTAGCAAGTACTTTATAGATCATGCAGGGACTAAAAGTTCCCTAATAAACTAGCTTGGCATAAGCCAAGTTTTTTTTATTTTTTTATTAAAAAAAAAAAAAAGGAAATTGAAAAAGTACCAGACTTTTTGGAAACAGTATATTGCTCACGTAGTCCCAGATTCTGGTGAGGTCACCAAAAGTTCTCAAAAAGAAGGAAGTGTAAAGTCACACCAGGGACTTAACTGAATAAGCTGAACCTTTTTATATGTATCCAGGGTACCTACAAAGGGAAGACTTGAAGAAAGCACTCCATTTTAGGATATCTTTTAACACTCCATAAAAGTGCTAAAGAATGTAAATGCTGTTTTCTTTCTGTGAACTGGAAAACACTTATCCATGGTGGCAAAGGAGACCAGGTGGGTTGGCATTCTTGAGCTGGGCTCTCTCGTCACGGTAATTTTTCCTTTTGTAACTCCTCAGCAACTGAGTTGTATCAGCAAGTTTTCTTCCCATAATTTACAGGTTTCAAAGTGTTAGTTTGGACTATTTCAAGTGCTTATCTGCGTGTGTATTTTACGTATACAAAATTATCCTGCAAAATTGTGATGATTATTGTAATTATTGTTATAAAAAACTGAACAAGAACCCAGGAAGTGTCACACCCTGAATATTACATCATCTAATGAGCATGGTAGAAAGAAATATATTTGTTGTCTGTAAAAGTGTAAATAATCACTTTCCATCATTATATACATTTAAAAAAATTGAATGTAATCATTGTTGGTGTTTGAAATTAGTTTGGTTTAATTTAAGAAGAACATGAGCAAAGAGCATGTTACATAAAACTTAGGAAAGAAAAGCAGAAGGAGCATTACTGCTGTATGATAAACTCGTGAGCCTTCTGCAGTGGTATGCCAATTTATACTGGTTTAGGATTCCCACAGGCTTCCTTGTACTTCACCTGAAGCCCCTTTGCTCTGTGCTGTCCTCAATTTCTTCTTGCTAATCTGGGTTTTAGTCCCTTTACTCCAAGCCTGTTGTTATCTTCTGGATAAATTAGAAGACTTGACAGTTTTCTTCAGTGTTTTCTGACACATAAAAATTGGCCAGATGATGCTGAGATGCTGTGTCTTGTAGCACAGGTACTGTAAAGAGATCCACTTCAAATATTTCCTCATGACTTAGTTTCCAGAAGTGTTGGCTGGCACTAGAGCTGAGTGACCTCCTTGGCAAATGTGAAGTTACTCTGCCATCTGAAATAATTTTTCTAACTATCTCTGCTCTTCTTAAGTAATTTGTCCTGGAGGAGGTTGACAGTAAGTCCTTTACAGTGTGACTGTGGTCATGTGGCAAGAATGTGGCTTTCTGCTTTAGTTTTGGCATTTTTGTAGATGAACAGAGAAAGGAGATTGAAAACTGCAGCAATACACACAGTGAGATGATTCCATTGTAAAACCTGCTGAGAAATTTATCTTAGGGGGTTTTTGCCTGAAGCATCAAAATACAAGAGAGCAGAATGAAGGACAGCATGTGTAACACAAAAGAAATCAGAAGAACTATATAGTAAATATAAACTGGTCTTAGAGTAAGCATCTGTAGATGTACTTTATACATATCCAGATACATTTGTGCTATAGATGTGTCTTTTCTTTCTGTAATATTTGGGTACTTTACATTTTGATGCAGTTATCTTCACATTGTGCCAGTGAGATAGGAGAAATTTCTATTGCGTAGAGGAGAAGCTGGAGCAAAACCAAATGAGGTGACTTACCTAAGATAATACAGAAAATTGGTAGCATTGCAAGGAAATTAAACCAAGTCTTCTGCAGGCTAAGTCTCTGAAAAATGATGTCAATTTTTTCCTTCTCAGGTGATGATACCAATTCTATCCTGTAATACTTACTTGAATCAAACATATCTTATTTCCCATATTTAATAAAGTGTCTTGTGTTTCTTTATGACAACCAGGAGACAATTAAATTACTGAAATTTAAGTGATATTTTTTCTTTCGTTTTGGGCCTCTTCTTAGTGAATTAATGCTTATTAATTATTGATTTCAAGCCAACTGGCAGCTAGGGTGTGTCCTTAAGCGACATGTAACACTAGCTTTCAGTAAAATAAAAGACAGGAAAGAGCCCAATGTTTTGTCTTGACTCATCTAACTCAGGCAACAAGTTGACTGACAAGTCTTAGGATTTTCTTGTTTTGTTGGTGTTTTCTGGAGATGGAAGGCTTCTTTAAGGTGGGGAGATCTATTTGGCATCTTTTCTTATTCCTTGATTGCCAGGAGCACTGAGACACTGTAATTGTTTTGAAGGTTTGTCTTTGGAAGCAAAGAAGTTTTTGTAAGTATTAGAAATCACAGACTAGCACGTTTCCTGTTTCCAGTTAATTTTGTGAGCCATTTAATAGAATTGGTCTGGAATGCCCAGCATATTTTAAGAGTGGCTGCAAAACGGCTTTTAAAGGACAAACTGTTGTCCTCATTGTGAGGTTGCCAGAGCTAGAGTAGTGCCAGCTGCTCTCTGACCCAGCCACTAGTCTGGCAGTCTGTGCTCGGTGAGGAGTACGAGCATTGGCTGGACACTGCTCCTTCCTCTGGCTACTCTCGCGGTGCCGTCTCTTAGAAGGAAGAGGATCCTGAGTTTGGTCCTTGGCAAGATATAGATACTACCAGAAGATCTCAGAGCTGCACTAGGAAGACAAGTGGTGGAGTTTGTAGAAAAGAAATGGACTGATTTGAAACCATGGAATCAGTCATGCCTACAGTTACTGAATTAACTTCTGTAAAATGTATTTTGTACAGCAGAAAGAGCTGGTCTTCTGAAATCCTGTAGGATATTGCTCATGATTTTAGAAGACACATGACTGTGGTAAGGATTAATCTCATCAGGCAAATTCAAGTGCAGATTTCAGGTTTTATTGTACGTGTCTTTATTATTTTCTGTTAAGAAATCCTCCTAAATTTTGGAAGGCAAACTGTCTGGTTCCATTGCCCTCTGAAGATGTTTTGCATTCTTTTATAAAGCAGCTCTGCAAAATAACTGATGTTTTACATGGTACTGTTGTGGTCAGTCATGACCCCACAGTAGAAAGGGGAGTTTGTTTTTTTTCCAATTGAAAACAACTGCAGGTATATAAAGCAGTGGGAGGCTGTTTCAAATGTCTGTTATGTAGCCCCTGATATTTATAAAATTATACATCCAAATATTTTCATTAACCTGGACTGTGTTTCTTTGAGGTGAGCTGTCACTTTGGAGAAGTGGCCTTTGCTTTGTGCTGAAAAGCTTATGAAAATTTTTCATAAGAGGCTGCTTTTGTCTGCAGTTGTAGCATGTAATTCTCTTGAGGTATTCTGAATGTGTGTTGAGAATGTTACCTCCTTGTGACTATGTGAATATCTCAAGTTTCAACTTGAAAAAGTACTTCCTTGTACAAATGTAAAAATACTAAACCCCTTTGGTTAAAAAAGAAAAAAGAATTTGCAATTTATTTTTTATTCTAACACTGTTTATATTATCTTGGGACTTTTGTCTGTTTGGAGCTAGTAATACTGCAACAAGTAAAGAATGCTCCAGGTAAAAAATTGTGGCTAATCAGTGCATACCACAAGAATAAATGGTGCATTTTGGCCTCTTGTAAGACTTTGAATTAGGGCTGCAACAATGAAAAACCAGTGAAATGTCGACTTGCAGCAGCTGACCCTAATTTTGCCATGCTTGAGCAAATAATTTCTAAACAAATTATAATATGTTGAAAATCAGAGATAATAACTAATGACTTTCTTGCTGAATTTTTACATTTTTAGCATCTTTATGGCTGTACAGATGTTAATATTCTTTGATGTTACCTATGAGGGACAAGAAGAATGTCATGGTAGTTCATCTGTTTAGTAAAAAGTAGGTGTCTTGTCTAAGCTGTTGTCAATACAGAGAGATGCCTCCAGAGGATAAGACACCTTCTGTGTCTGTTTTAAGGTGATGAATTGTTATGTAGAGCTACTTATCTCTTCTCATTGACTGAACAGGAGGCCCAGACAAGGAACTTGGACAAGACACTGGACTTTTAGACAGAGAACTGACAGTGATGCCTGTTTTGACAAGAACTGGTAATCACGAAGTGCTGAGGCACACTAGTACATGGGCATCCTGAGGAAGGACAAAGCCAGAAAAAAAGCTGGTAAATCCACAGGTAGATTCCCATCTTCTCAATAGCAAGGCTGTGTGGGAGGCACAGAGAGGGTAAAAGCCACTTTTACTCCTGACATCAGGGTACCCGTGGAGTCTTTGGCAAACATTGTGGAGTTTGGTTGTTGCTTTGGGTTGTAGAGGTGAGATCTGACTATGTATTGTCACCAGCCTCAGGCTGGTGTATTTCCTCAGGTGGTGAAAATCACGTACAACAAATTACAACATAATAATTAGGCATGTGAATGATGCCTCTGAAAACTGACAGTGATTAATGTGGTTTCAGGTAATCTGCAGTGTGATGCTCTTGGCCATTACATTGCTGTAGATGTAAGTGATGATTATGCTGTTAGCGCATTTCAAGCCCATTTTGGGGGCTGCTCTGTCAATTTTTGAAAGCCCCACCACAACCCAGCATAAAAATGCAAGCCCACTTATTGCATCCATGTTTTGTGTAGGAATTAAAAATATATATATTTAGAACTTTAAAACCCTTTCTCTGAATGTTTGGCAGTTTTTAAAAACTGACCTGTGGATGCTACTCTGCTTTACCCTTTTGGCTTGACTTCCTTTGAGCATTCATGTGGTTGTGTTTTACAGGAATAAATAGGAAGCAAATGGTAACTTTGGGAGTGCAGGAAAGTCAGTTCTGAGGGGTCCTGCACCACTGGCTCTTGCAGTAAGTTTTTCCAGTTCCATGTGATGGCAGTTGCTTTTGGGTGGGATATGGCAGTGGCTGCTGTTTTGTTCTCACAGTTGGAGGCTCCTCTTCAGCTGATTGAAATGCTTTGGGGGTGCACAACTGCTGCTGGAACATTGCACTCTAAAGACAGTAACTGCTAGGGAAAGAGCCAGGACTCATCATGAGGTCCAGGGCTTGTGGTTCGGGAGCAGAAATGCAGCTCAGCTGGATCACTAAGCTGGCAAAGCTACTGCTGGACTGTTTTCAGGGAGCTCTTCATGGCATGAAACTTCCCTGCAGCTTTGCAAAAGCCTGCTTTAAACATTGCAAAGAATGGATGTAGGTAGGAAATTGCAGTTGTGCCCATGTTATGGGCACAAACCATCCAAGGTTCTCAGATGAAATGTGATAATTTTATTGATAATATATTTAAGTTTCCTGCAAGGGCTGGAACCTAGGCATCATGGTGGAAAGCAGTTCATGTGGACTTAGCAATGCTTGGAGAATTGATGTGTACACGCAGCTTGAGGTTTCTCTGCTCCTATTGTTAGTTTTGTTAGCTGGCTCTAGGCAGTTTTCTGAATAATCTTTTTGGACGTGTTCCAGCTCTCTTCACAGGTTGATACCACATTTTTATCAGTTATCTTTAGAACCCTCCAACAGACTAGCAGCATGTGCAGTGAAGGACCCTGTATGGATAATACCAGAAGTTTACCATCAGTTTTACTTTCCCTCAATAGCCATTTTTCCTTCATCCCTTCCCACTTTCCTGATGGTTGATAGCCAAACTCATTAATGAGTTATTTCACAACAGTAGCATTAGAAAGAGTAAACATTGTCCTTAATAATAAGCCATTTTCAAGTGGCTTAACTTAAATTGCATAACTGAGATGGACTGTATTTAGGAACCTTACTCTCAAAATGGGTAGTTGGAAGGAAACTTCTGATCCCATTGTCAGTATGACTTTTTATAATGGAAGGGCTTTTGTATTTAGAATATTTTCAGAGCAGACAGTGTCTTTTAAAATATCAGTATCTGAACTGCTTTCTGAGTTTTAGCACTAGATAAGCTTGAGACCCGTTTACATGTTTAGTATTATTTTGTTGTCTGTAGAATGATTTCTATTCACAAAGATAAATATACTGAACATTATTACTAGAATTTGCATACAGCACCAGTGTCAAAAGTATTTGTTTTGTGAAAAAAACTCCAAACCCTAGGTATTTAATACTTTTATATATATGATCCAATAAATTTTCTTTTAAGGCATATAGTACCGTTTTTGGAGTACCAAAAGGCACTTATATCATACTTTGATACTTTTCATGCATGTGTGAAGCTAAACCTGTAAAGACTGAGTTTTGTGAAACACTTAATTCCACACAGTATCAGTTTTATGAAATGAAGATATAAAGCAGAAAAAGGCTTAAGTGTCCTGAATACAAATTATTAGGATTTTGCCCCTGCTTTACGTTCCTATACATCTCCAGGAGCAACAGCTGCCTTTTGGTTACTGTGTACCTCATTCTGGCCAAAAAATGGCATAATTAATATTCTGACATCTCAGCAATTTTCAGCCTTATGTGAACAGCAAAGAGTGTTTGCGTTAGGTCTCTAGATCAACAGATATTGATAGAGTTGCTGTGACGTATGTGAAAAGAAAATAATAGGTAGTGCTTCCTCTATATTGTTCTCAAAACTGTATTATGTAATTTCTACAGGTACAATTTCAGTATAATTCCAGGTAATTTTAATTCTGTTAATGGAGTTTTATGCAAGAGTGGAAGCCATTTAATGTGATGAACTGTGTTGTTTTTATCAAAGATGAAAAAGATACTTGGATATGTTATGTTGAAGCATTAATATTTTTCTGCATGTAGAACTCCCAAGACAGAGTTGAGTATCCCTGTATTATGTCACATTGTTTTTACTGATGTAACTCTGCAAAACTGCTGCACATTGGTTTGAATGCAACAGCTGCAGTAGATGTAGGGATGTAGTTTCATGTACGTAATGTAGAATTCACCTGTGCATCAGTATGGCTGCAGCACCTTAAAAAAGATTATGAACTGGACATACCTGTTGGCTATAGGGGTAGAGAGACATCATGGCATTGTTTATTCCTCAGGATCTAGACTAAATATTGAGAAGTGAGCTCAGGAGCCTCTTTGTTCAAAGTTATGTGAGGGTTTCACCTGCGCCTTACTTCTTAAGCAAATATTCTGCTTCAAAGAGATATGTGCCCTGCAGGCAAAAAAAGCAGCAGTTGGTTGAAAGAATTAAGTAGAATGCTCAGGAAATCCAGACTGATGATTTCCATCAACTTGAGCAGAATTAGGGTCAAGATCTTCTGTTTGCATTGTGGTAGTGCTACTGTATTAAATCATTGTCAGCAACTTCCATGGAAATATGTTGCTTTTTTGGAGTTTGCTTAAGTTTTCACTCTGATCCATCTTCAGACCTTTATGCTTGCAGCTTACCTGTTGAGAGATGTAGTGAATGGAGGAAACTGTCCTTTCCTATTCCTGTCATTACTTGCAGGAGCATGCTGTCTGTCTGAATCAACAGCTTGTTCAATTCTCATTTATCCAGGTGTCTTGTGCTTTTGTCACATACCATTATGATCCCCACATAATCAAAATAGAGCAAGGAACTGGACAAAGTTAAAAAACCACAAGAGGGAATATCAAGGACAGGACAACATGTCTTAGAAAAATTGCATGGCATGAATAAGGTGCTGGCACAATGATTGGAGGGAATAGGACATTATGGCAGCCAAGCAATATCCAAGACATTTAAGAGGAAAGCAAAGGAATGGAGTGTGCCATCTTCTGTGTTCTAAGTTATATTTTCAGAAGTGGAGGCTTTTACTTGACTGTAAGGGAAATTTGATAAAAGCACAAGGAATGAGCCTCCCAAGGAAGGGAGGAAAAGCTCCTTCACTTGAGAGTCTGGGAATTTCAGAGGTTAAAATATACTGTCAATGACAAGCTCTAATGTCCAGGAGGTTGGCTGGTATTTATCTTCTACAGCTCCTGTGCTTCTTGAGTTATTCAGATCCTTTCCAGCTTACACACTTCACCAGTTGCATTGAAACCCTTTGGATACATGGGATAGGTAGTATTTCACTGCACATTCTTGACTATTTTAAGTTTCTAAGGATGTGGTTCTACGTTTGGTGGTCTTGTGTGGAAAAAATACTAATTTAGAATACTTTAGAATTGGCTTTAGAATACTAATGCCTGGTGTAAATAATTCTTTTTTGTAAATGTTTTGCAAATATATGCCTCAAAACCAGGCAGTTAATTTATATTTCATTAGAAACAGCAAAATTTCAATGGAAAGCTGTACCAGCAAAATGCTTATCAATCAGCAATTGCAAGTTAATACTTTAAAAATTGTTTAGAGTTAGACTTTTACAGCCGTAAATTTTTTGCTCTGGGATAACAGCAAATTTAAGGGTCAGAAAACTTATTTTGAGGTCCTAATACATACTCAGAAACTTAATTTTGAATTATCTTTATTTTTAATTGCAGTTGAAAAAGTTTTTAAAATTAGCAGCATGGCTTAGGTTCATTTATTTATTTTCCTTTCTTTCTGATTGTTGCTTTCTCAATTTTTTTTACCCAAGTGTGCAGATACTTTTTTTTTTTTTTGTAATTTAGTGGGATTTTTTCTGAAGATTTGGACAACTACAGTACAGGCTCTAGAGCCACTTATTTTCTGCCTAAACCAAAACAAGAAAGTGACATAGATGTTTTGATGCTGATGGCATTTTACAAGTGTACAGTTCTAGCAATGATGTATCTTTTTCAAAACAAAAAAATATTCCAGGTTTCATAGTTGACTAGTACAAGCAGAAATTGATAGGTAATTAAGATTAATTGAAAAGCCCATGAGCCTTATAGAAAAAAATAAAGGCATAAATAGATAATAAAGTCCTTTCCATGATTTGGAAGCTCTTTTTAGATATGAGAGACTTTGATTAAAAAAATCCATAAAAAATGTACTATATATTACCTAATTCTGTGAGTTGACTTCGCAGATTTTTTTTTTTTGTTGTTGTATCAAGCAGAGCCTTCAGCAAGT
>VYZP01035267.1:0-33023 GCA_013400635.1 Hypocryptadius cinnamomeus | reverse complement strand
GAGAGGAGAGGAGAGGAGGAGCTGTTTTCCTGTGGGCAAGAAGTATGGGCATCAACCATAACTCTCCATGCTGGGTGAGCATGGCTGAGTGGGGAAAATGATCACAAAATCTCAGAATCCTATAATTTTAGGGGGTTAGAAGGGACCTTAAAGATCATCTTGTTCCATGGGCAGGGACACCTTCCACTAGCCCAGGTTGCTCAAGCCCCATCCAACGTGGCTTGGTGATGCCATGAGACACCAGCCTGGCTTTGCACCACTGGAGACACAAAACTCTGCTGCAAGGTTTCTGTGGTGGGAGCACGGCCCCAGACAGCAGCAGGAAGGGAAACGTGCCCCACTCTGTTCTCCACATCCAGCCCTTCTGGAATGCAGTTGTGCTCCCGCTGCTTCCCAGGCCAGGAGCCAAGCAGGGCTGCTTTGCTCGGCGCTCGCCGTCGCGCTGCCCCCGCCCAGGGCTCTCGAGAGCAGGCAGATGGAATTTTCTAACCCTGCTATTTCCAGATCAAACAAATCCCCTGCGAACACAAACCCCCAAGTCTTCACACGCCGGGCCCAGCCTGTGGGAGAGCTCTGCAGATGGTGCTATTCTTGTCCTGGGGCTGGGGAAACTGAGGCACAGCTGGGTCATCAACCAGAAGGAGAGATGGGGAAATTCTCCTCTCTGCCATCAACCCTGAAAGCTGCTGGGACCAGAATCCCCCTCTCCTGCCCCCAAAGTGATGCCTTGGTCAGTACAACTGTGCAGGTGGGATGATTTAATCACTGCAGGACATGGAAAGTGATGCCCATTGAGATATTCTTTATTTCGTGAGGAAATCTGGTTTATTCAGGGGTGAGATGGAGAGGTTCCCTCTTGGAGTGCCTTTTTTTGCTTCCTTACAGTGGGCATTTAACTCTTTCTCTGTCTTGCTCACATTCAGATAAGGACAAATTGGGGTGTTAAATGATTTGCAGGATTAATCCAGGCACTCAGCCAAGCTCCAGCTGATGGGGGGCTGGGAAGGGAAGACCCTGCTGGGTGTGGGGCATGGTGCATCTGTCTGTGGAGCATCCGGGTCTGGATGAGGCAGGGTTGGATGCAGCCCCACCTTGGCTGGCCCCATGCAGGTGTCCAACCTCCCCACCAGCTCCCATCTGCACCCCAAATTATCTGCAAGCCCCAAATTCTTCTTAAAAATCCACTTTGAATGTCCTGTAGAGCAGTTCATCCAAATTTCAGTGCTGCCCTAAACCTTCACGTTTCTGAAGCCTACACCGAGGATAATTCACCATTTTGCAAGTGTTACTGATGGACACAATTCCCAAAGCTCCAATGCACCTCCCAGGAGCAATTTGCTGGGGCAGGGAGGGGCTGACCAAGGTTGTGACAGCTTTTGGAGTAAACATTCAAGGTTTTGAACTGGTATTTGTCAGGGTTGTTAGCAAAGCACCCCCTGGCTCCTCTAGGAGATACATTTTAGTAAGGAGAACCTAATTAAGTGCTCCCAAATCTCCCCAGCCAAGGAAAAGGAAGGAGATTGCAATATAACAGAAGTGAGGGGTTGTTGCTTTGAGAAGACCATCCCTGGCTGCCAGCTCCACCCTGAGCTGTGGGTCCTGCCACTGCCCCTGCTGCCCAGCCCTCTGTGCACATCTGGATCTGCAGGAACATCTGCAGGAAACAGCCCCGAGCTGTTCCTGCACCCCTGGGACCCCGCGGTGTGGGGTCACACCTTGGTCTTGCACCCCTGTGTGTCCCCCTGCCCTCCTGGCACTGCATCTGACAGCAGGAGCCCAAGGAAATGAGGTAAAAAAAACCCTCCCTACAAACTTCCAGTGGGGTTTAGGACTCACTGGTTACAAAGACCAAACTGTGATTTCAATGCTTTAATTGCCTGCGTGGGGGTTTAGTGCACCATGATGTTTAGGAATCAATTACAAATGAAACAAGCTTCCAAGGAAAGACTTGTTCACAGTGCTAGACTGGCACCAGGAAAAGGCTGTGTCTCTCTCCTCACACCTCCAACCACCGAAGCACACAACACAGATTTTTGCATCTTTCCACCTGCTACAGACCCAATTCCTCTGTGCAGTGTGAAAGTTATGCAGTCTGGGTGAAAAAAAAAAAAAAAAACAAACAAAAACCATGTGGGTGGATCTGCAGCAGGCAGAGGGATTAGGTGAGGTGTAGATTCATGTAGCTGAATTATCTCCCCAAGAAAGGACTCCCCATCCCTGTGGCTTTGAAACCCATTCAGTCATCCATCATCATCCCCAGGGGTGACACACAGCATATTTTCATTTAAACACACACAGGGGCCAAGCTACACTCCAAAACAGCTACAGAGGAGGGACTGGACTGCTCAAACCACCACCAACTCCTGAAGCAGTCAGAACTGTCCAGGAATGAGCTGTTCTCACCACAGTGACTTCCCAAAACCCGCTGACCCCTCCACACAACCGCAGGCACAGCTGTAGCAACTGGGAAAACTTTAAAACCGACTCTGAAACACGCCAAAGAATGAAAAAAATATAAATCAGCGCTAGCTGGATGTCAGTCCGTTCTGCACGCTTCTTGCTCTGCTGCCTGATCTCCAGTGTAAATTCATGTAGCTGAATTATCTCCCCAAGAAAGGACTCCCCATCCCTGTGGCTTTGAAACCCATTCAGTCATCCATCATCATCCCCAGGGGTGACACACAGCATATTTTCATTTAAACACACACAGGGGCCAAGCTACACTCCAAAACAGCTACAGAGGAGGGACTGGACTGCTCAAACCACCACCAACTCCTGAAGCAGTCAGAACTGTCCAGGAATGAGCTGTTCTCACCACAGTGACTTCCCAAAACCCGCTGACCCCTCCACACAACCGCAGGCACAGCTGTAGCAACTGGGAAAACTTTAAAACCGACTCTGAAACACGCCAAAGAATGAAAAAAATATAAATCAGCGCTAGCTGGATGTCAGTCCGTTCTGCACGCTTCTCGCTCCACTGTCTGAACTCCACGGAGGGGAAAAAAATCTACTTACCGAGACATGATGCTTCTCGCGGTGGCTTTCCTTCCCTCCTCCACCGACATTCCTGTGCCTCCAATCCCTCTGCCTTGCAAAAAGGGCTTTATCCCTCCCAGGATAAAGCCGCACAGCTGATTCCAGCGCTGGGGAAGCGCAGCTCCCTATTTAAGGCGCTCAGACCCCGCCTTTGCCGGCAGCCCCTGCCCGACCCCCGGGGCCGGTCCCACCGCCCGTGCCCACCCCCTGCCCCTCGCCAAGCCTCGGGAGGAGCTGGGAAGGTGCTCCACGGACACACCAGCAGAGAGAAGGGCATTGGTTTTAAATCCAAACAAGCCGCAGGGTCTGGTTTTAGGAGCGCTGCCTGGAATTTTGCTGCCGAGCCCTTGTGTCGGCGGGGAGTAAATGAACAGCATCAGCTTGTGGCACTGGGTGAGAGCTTTGGAAAGGCTGAGAGCGTGACTAACAGGGAACATGTGGAAAACACATTCTGGCAAAAGCTCCTCGGCTGTTTGGGGGTGAAAAAATAATTTTAAAAAAATTAAAATAAAATAAAATAAAATAAAATAAGGAGGGGAAGCTCGCTAGTGGGAAAAACTGCCCTGAGGCTCCTGCTTTGCTGCACTGCCAGGAAAAGCTGCCCCTGAAGGAGGTGGTTCCCCTCTCTCCAAGCTGGAGAGAGCAGGTGAAGGATGGGAAGGGGGTTTTGAGCACCTACAGAGAGTTTTTCTGCCTCTTTGCAGCTGCAGGAAGGAATAGCTGGGATGGGGATGCACAGGAAGCCTGAGGCAAGTGGTTCACAAAGAGAAAACCTCCACCCTGATGGTCCAGGGAGCACCTGCTCCATCCATGAGGAGCTTTGGCATTGCCATTCCAGCAGCACCAGGGCTCGGGGTGTCAATGCTGTTAGCAGAATAAATAACATTTCTGCTGTGCTTGGAGTGGAAATGGAGAGTCAGGGCAGAAAGTCCAGCCAAGGATCAGATCTCTGAGGGCAGAAAACGTGGGAAGATCTGCACTAGGATTAAAGGGGGTGTTGGAAACCGTATGGTTTAACAGGAACTTTTCTCCCTGGTGCTGACAAAGTAGGATATTCAGAGCTCTGGCTTCCCAAAAAGCCTGAATGGACCTGGAAGGGCAATTCCTGCTCATTGGAACTTGTTGCCTGGGTGCTCTTGGAGGGAGCAGCATCTGCTGCATTTTATTGCAGTTCCATTCCTCGAGGTTTCCTGTTATAAACTAATTACTCCCTTATTGTTACTGATAAGTTTATTCCCTGTTTGGAATTAGTCACCCAAGATAGGCAGGAAAAGCCCTGTCAGCTGAGTGAGGTGTAGGGATGAACACACCTTGGTGGGAATATGCCACGTCAGGAAAAACAGGGTTTGGGAGGCATTTTTGGGGAATAAACCTCTAAAAAAGTTAAATTACCACAACCCTGGCTTCGTGTTTCAACTTCAGCATGTGGCACACCAACAGCTTGCTCTCCCAAAGGACACAGGGAGGTTCCAGAGGAGAGCACCAGGGCTGGAGATCTCCAAATCTTTCCAGGGCTGGAGATCTCCAAACCCCTCCAGGGCTGGAAATCTCCAAACTCCCCTCTCCCAGAGCTGGAGATCTCCAAACCCTCCCAGGGCTGGAGATCTCCAAACCCCCCCAGGGCTGGAGATCTCCAAGCTTTCCAGGGCTAGAAATATCCAAATCCCTCCCAGGGCTGGAGATCTCCAAATCTTTCCAGGGCTGATCTCCAAACCCTCCCAGGGCTGGAGATCTCCAAACCCTCCCAGGGCTGGAGATCTCCAAACCCTCCCAGGGCTGGAGATCTCCAAACCCTCCCAGGGCTGGAGATCTCCAAATCTTTCCAGGGCTGGAGATCTCCAAATCTTTCCAGAGCTGGAGATATCCAAATCCCTCCCAGGGCTGGAGATCTCCAAATCTTTCCAGAGCTGGAGATCTCCAAATCTTTCCAGGGCTGGAGATCTCCAAATCCCTCCCAGGGCTGGAGATCTCCAAATCTTTCCAGAGCTGGAGATATCCAAATCCCTCCCAGGGCTGGAGATCTCAAAACCCTTCCAGGGCTGGAGATCTCCAAACACCCCCAGGGCTGGAGATCTCCCACTGAGAGAGTGAGAACATGCAGCAGGCTGAGGCCACATTATCCCTGCTTATTCCTGGGTAGGGATTGGCCTCCAGCACGCTGGGGCAGTGACCTCCTTCCCCTCAGGGTCCTTCAGCTCTGCAGACAGCAGTGGGTCACCTCGTGGTCACTCCACAGGGGCACTGAACATTCCTTGGGTGCATCCCCCACAAGCAGGGTCCCTCCAGCACGTGTCACACCTGCTCCTCCTGAAAGCCACACGCTGTGACATCCACCAGAGCTCAGGGATGGCCACCAAGAGCTGGTTCCCACCCGAGAGCTGTGGTGAAAGCCCCACCTGCTGCTGCTGGTGCGGGACAGAGCTGCAGGGAAGTGTTGTTGGTTATTTAAAAATAACCAGCTGAGAACAACTCCCAGGCTCAGCTCTGAGATAAAAGGCAGCTCAGCGTGGTCCCAGCCCCGTGGGTCAGGCAGATTTTCCAGGCTCTTTGCTTTCTAACCGTGAGGGTTATTTATACACACAGCTCTCATGGTGGGTAAAGATTTCTGGGGTATCTGTGCTTCAGGCAGGTCAGGCAACATCTGCTCCTGCTCCAGCCATCACACTGGCAGGGACTGAGGGCTTCCCCTCACCAAACCATCACCCAGGCAAGGAGGCAGGAGGCAGAGCCATAAATGAGTGTTCAGGGAAAAACCCACCCCTGCAGCATCCCATGTCCTCAGCTCAATGCCTGGCCGGGAGAGATGGGAATAAAAGAGAGGAGACAGAGGGGAAAGGGTGTGATGGAGCTTTGGGTAATTCTTGCTGCTGCTGGGAGTCACCTCTCCAAGCCACCTCTCCCCCAGGCACCATTTGTGTTTCAGAGCAGTGATCTGTACATATTTATTTAAATGTCCTATTGAAATACATAAGTGCTGTCACCAATGATAATGAGACCTGGTGTAACATCTCCTGCTACGTCAGGGATGAGGGGAGACCATAATTACCCACTCTGAGCACAAACCTACAAAGCTCTGTGCTGGATTGTGCTGACAGACCATTTTCTTCACTGATTTTCCTCCTTTGGATGTTTATTTGTTCAGTTTTTAAACTAAAGGCAATGAATATTTGCATCTTTGTGCAAATGATAAGCTTGTTTTTAAAACAGGGCCCACTGTGTTGAGACAAATGTGACAAAACTGGAATAAATTAAAACCACCATCTTTTTACCCTATTGACTATTGTTGGATTTGGGCTTTTGAGATGATGGAATTTCCCATCTGAGAAGCAAAAATGTTTGAACACCACAAGCAAGAGCAAGACATGAAGCAGCAGTTTTAGTTCTTATCTTTTTCCTCTTGGATTAACTTCACTAAACCTTTTTTTCCCTGACTTTTGGAGGTGGGATGCAGGGCTCATCCTCACCTTTGGTGGCTGTGGGTGCTGCCCACTTTGAAAGGGTTTTGTGATGGAAAGCGTGGCAAAGGCACTGCTAAAAAGCAATACTGGGATTTGGAAAATATTCTTTCCCCTTTTGCATAGACTAAAAATCCACAGAACTGTGTTGTTATTCTTATTTGCCAGTAATTAGGTGGCAGTTATGGGGAAAAAGGGATCTGGGGTCTCAGTCAGTGAGTGACAGTCACAAGGGAGGCACACTGAGGTTTTATCCCCTTCAAGATGGGCTTCAGGTGTTGACACCTCCTTCCTCAATGTGTCCTCCTTTCCTCCACCCCCTTGTCTGCTCTCAGATCTGCTGTCCCAGGAGCACACAGGTGTGGGGGGATCCATGGCTTTGGAAGAGGATTCGGGCTTGTTTTCATCCAGTTTGGTTCAAGCCAGCCCTGAGAATCTGGCATTTCTAGCAGCACGTGCCTGGCTGATAGCACGAGGTGAACAGAGCCCTGTGGAGAATCCCAGAGTGGTTTGGGTTGGAAGGGACCCTGAAGAGCCTCCAGTTCCACCCCCTTGCCATGGGTGGGGACCCCTTCCACTGCACCACGTTCCTTGGACCAGAGGCCCAAGTGTGTGTCCCACTGGGACATCTCCATTTGCATTTCCCGGTGGGAAAGAGGCCACCAGCTCCCACAGGAGCCCCTTCTTCATGCCTGGAGTCTCCAGAGCCTTCAGCAACCCCAGGACCCAAGCTGTGTCCCCAAGGACCCAAACTGTGTCCCCAAGAACCCAAGCTGTGTCTCCAAAAACCCAAGTTGTGTCCCCAAAAACCCAATCTGTGTTCCCAGGAACCCAAGCTGTGTCCCCAAGGACCCAAACTGTGTCCCAAATGACCCAAGCTGTGTCCCCAAGGACCCAGGCTATGTCCCCAGTGACCCAAACTGTGTCCCCAAGAACCCAAACTGTGTCCCCAAAAACCCAAGTTGTGTCCTCAAGGACCCAAACTGTGTCCCCAACGACCCAAACTGTGTCCCCAAGAACCCAAGTTGTGTCCTCAAGGACGTAAGCTGTGTCCCCAAGTACTCAAGCTGTGTCCCCAGTGACCCAAACTGTGTCCCAAATGACCCAAGCTGTGTCCCCAAGTACTCAAGCTGTGTCCCCAGTGACCCAAACTGTGTCCCAAATGACCCAAGCTGTGTCCCCAAGTACTCAAGCTGTGTCCCCAAAAACCCAAGTTGTGTCCCCCAGTACCCAAACTGTGTCCCCAAAAACCCAAGCGTCCCAAATGACCCAAGCAGTTGTGTCCCCAGGGACCCAAGTTGTGTCCCCAAGGAGCCAGGCTATGTCCTCAGGACCCAAGCTGTGTCATTGTCCTGGTGACATGGCTGGGCTGGGGCTGGGCCACATCTCCTGAGTGCTTTGGGGCAGGCCAGCAGCTCCCAGCAAGGATGGAAGCCCCATACTGGGATAGAATTTGGGTTAATGGGTGGAGGGGCCACGTCTGGGGACAGAAAGAGCCCTTTTCCTCCTGAAACAGAAACCCAACCAACAATGCCACAGGTGAGGGGATCAAGGACAAGCGTGACTGTCCCAGGGAGCTGTTCAGGAAGCTGAGGCAGGGGTGAGCAGGTGGGAATGGCCCTGGTGCTGCTCCACTCAGCCATGCCAGCCCAGATCTTCCAGGCTCATTTTCAGTCCCACCAAACTCCCTGATTTAACACCAAAACCATCCCAGCTGTGCAAACTTCTTCCCTCCTTCACACAGAGCCTTGGGTGCTCTCCAAGATTTGGGGCTAATCAGGGCTTGCATCCTAAGAACTCAGCCAGAACCTTAACTCTCTTAAAAAAACGAATTTACAAGCAGCAGAAAAAACTGTGCCAGGGTCTGTTGCTAAAATCTGCTTCATCACAAAACTCTGCTTAGACTTTTCAGGGCAGTGGTGATGCCAGCCCCAATGGAAATGTGTCATTTGAAGGACAGAAAGACAAAATCTCTACTTATTCATCATCAGGTTGATTTTTATCCTGCATCCAGCTCTGTTGGATGAACCCAAGAAGGTTTTGATGTGGAAAAGAATTAAGTGGTTGGTCTCTGGCTCTTTGCAAGGATGAAACAGGGAAAATCTGGTCTTACACATTTTTCCAAAGCCCGTGGGGATTTTGGCTGAATAATGTAAGGCTGTTTGAAAGCGAGGTGAGGGATGTTTTCCTTCATGCACTCTGAAAATGTAAACTCTGGCTCTGAGCTGCCATGACATTTGGACCACAGCTATGCCTCAGTTAGCACAAAGATAGGTCAGAAAATGGAATTTCTGTGAAGTTTGCATTGGTTTGTGCCTGGAGCCAGAAGCCAGTGCTGTTAGCAGAATAAATAACATTTCTGCTGAAAAACAGGAAAAGTTTCCTTCAGATATCGCTGGCTGATGACTGCAGAAAGGTAAAAGCACTTTGAAAATGACCTAAAAACTTATCTGATATGCTTAAATAACAACAAGGTTTAAATCCTAAAGTACAAAAGCCCAGAGGAAATGTTTAAGCCCAGGTTGGAGAGCAGAAGCGATTTATTCCAGCTGACCATTTCTCTGCGATGGACACATTCTTGAGATCAATTTCAGTGTTGAGAAAAAAACACATTAATTTTTCTGAGGGGAACCTTTCTGCTGAAGTGTCTGAGGTGGTGAGATGGCACTGAGAGGTGACAAGAAGGGGCTCAGGTGGAGCCCTGGGACGTGGCTCAGCAAAGCCCTTTGTAGCATTTTTTTCCCCGGCATCTATTCCCGCTCCAAAGAAAACATCTGCCTCGATAGCCAGAGGTCAAATCAAGCCTTTATTCCCTCCTCTATTTGCTTCCCTTTCCTGAAGTAGCTGGGGGAGCTGCTAATGGGAATGAAAGGCCATCTCCAGCCCCACCCAGCAGGGTCATCCCTGGAGTTAGAGCTGCCCGTGTTTCTCCTGAAATCCCATCCTGGCTCCCTGAGCTCTCATAACAGGAAGCAATAAAATTTCCACTCGGTGTTGCCAGCCCTGTGAAGCCAAGCCAGGCTTGACTTGCTCTAGACCTTCCTGACCTTGTACAAAAGAGTGAAAAAAAACCCCAAAATTTAAACAATTCAATTAAAATCAGAGGAAATCCATCCCCGGGCCGTGCAAAAGTTCACAGCTCATCTCCTCCTCCCTCTGTTGTCCATGTGGACATTCCTCCCTCCAGCAGTGCCCTAATGCAGGTGGGGGCAGAGGAAAAGGGTCAGGGTGTATGGGAAAGGTTTGGGAATACTGGAAAAAAGAAGGGAAATGGACACATTTTTGGCTGCTCCAGCAAGGTGTGGGTTTGGTGGAGCTGTTCCCTAACACCTGTGGATGGGCAGAGATGGAGTGTTAGGAGGGAGCTTGGAAGAGCCCCAGGAAAAGGGGTCAGGAGAGGTCGGAAGCTCAGCCACGGCTTCTGAGCTGCATTCAGGAGCTGCTGGGTGAGGTCCCTGAGTGGTGCCAAGTGGGTGAAAGGAACATGTTCCCCTATTTTTCAGTAGCACAAAAACCACATTCCCAGTGTCAGTGTGGGAAGAGGGAAGGGGATGGGAGCAGCAACACCTTAAGGACAGCTGGAGCATAAAGCCAGCAACCCCCAAAGTGGAGGTGGAGCAGTTCTGTCCTTGGCACCCACCCAAAGAAAGCATGGAGGTGACAGAGCTGTGCCAGGGCTGGAGCCCCTCTGCTCTGGAGCCAGGATGGGACAGCTGGGAATGTTCCTCTGGAGAAGCTCCAGGGAGAGCTCAGAGCCCTTCCAGGGCCTGAAGGGGCTCCAGGAGAGCTGGAGAGGGACTGGGGACAAGGGAGGGAGGGACAGGACACAGGGAATGGCTCCCACTGCCAGAGGGCAGGGATGGATGGGATATTGGGAAGGAATTCCTGGCTGGGAGGGTGGGGAGGGGCTGGGATGGAATTCCCAGAGCAGCTGTGGCTGCCCCTGGATCCCTGGATCCAAGGCCAGGCTGGATGGGGCCTGGAGCACCTGGGACAGTGGGAGGTGTCCCTGCCATGGCAGGGTTTGGAACAGGATGGGCTTTAAGGTCCCTTCCAACCCAAACCATTCCATGATTCTGTGGTTCTCTGAAAGCAGGACACACTCAACATGTCCTCCAGCTTTCCTCACCAACCTCCCCCTGCAAATACCTGCAATACTCACAGGTTTGGGGTGGTTTTGCGTGTGGAAAATGCTTTGCAATGTCACAGCCAGGCTGCTGACCCTGAGAGTTTGACTTTTTTTTTTTTCCTTTTTTTTTTCAGAAGTTCCAGTGGAAAAAAGGATGGTGTCATTTCTGTCATCACACACCTCATCCATGTCAGACACAGGGACAGCCACTGCAGCAGATGGCACGACCTGCTCACACCCAGCCAGGACAGCCATGAGAAATGGCCCAAAGTTATTTAATGCTTTTATCTTCTCTCGGATGACAAGTGACAGGACAAGAATAAATGGCCTGAAGTTGCACCAGGGGAGGTGTAGATTGGGTATTAGGGAAAAATTCTTCTCAGAAAGAGTTGTAAAACACTAGGACAGACTGCCCAGGGCAGTGGTAGAATCACCATCACTGGAAGTGTTCAAAACTGCGTGGATGTGGCACCTGGGGACGTGGTTTAGGGGGGTTATGATGGTGCTGGGTTGACTGGTGATGATCTTAAACAATTCTGTGATTCTCATTTTTTACAAATGCAAAAATATCTGTAATTTGCCTACCAAAAGAAACCTCTCAACTCTAACGGGGCCAGGAGCTTGCAGTGAGCAAGTGCTCCATCAATTTGTCCAGGAACAGGACCCACAGGAGCCAGCCCAGGTGTTCTCATCAGGTCCATGCTCTGCCTGGTTCTCAGGATGGTCCCTCACACTGCCCTGGCCAGACCCTGGGACCACTGAGGACTGCCCTGTCCTACACCTTCCTTGGGGCAGAGCTCTTGTCCTGCTGCTCTAAACAACCCCAACAACTCTGAGCTGGTTAAAGACCATCTGGGGGTCATCTGGAGCAGCTGCTGTGCTTGAGAGCAGCTCCCAGCTCCTGCTTTGGTGTGTCACCTTCTCAGGGTGCTGAGTCACACTCTGGGGCTCAGCCTGCTCTGCCAGCAATGGAATCACAGAATCCCAGAATGGTTTGGGATGGAAGGGATTCTAAAGCCCATTTTGTTCCCCTCTGCCATGGCAGGGACACCTTCCACTGTCCCAGGCTGCTCCAAGCCCCATCCAACCTGGCCTTGGGCACTTCCAGAGGCAGCCACAGCTTCTCTGGGCACCCTCTGCCAGGACCTCATCACCCTCACAGGGAAGAATTTATTTCTAATATCTCATCTAAAGCTACTCTCTATCGATTTAAAACCATTCCCCCTTGTCCTCCATCCCTTGTCCAAAATCCCCCTCCAGCTCTCCTGGAGCCCCTTTAGCCACAAGAAAGGGCTGCAAGGTCACCTTGAAGCCTTCTCTTCTCCAGGCTGAACAATCCCAATTCTCTCAGCCTTTCCCCACAGGAGAGGTTCTCCATCCCTCTGGTCTCAAACCCATCACCCACCACAAGGGTTCTGCTTGCAGGAGCTGAGGTGAAGCTCAGGCAGCAGGGCTTGAGAGATAAGACAAAATTTTACCCAAACCATCATATCTGAAAAACCAAACCTTTCTGCAGATTCCAACACTCATTGCTGGGATATCTGTTTTATCTATTTCCCAATCTTTTGGCTTTGGAGAAGCCTCTGACTTGTCAGGTCAGACAGAGCTGTAACAGTGAGGCTGCTCCATGATCCAAGTGTTGTGCAAACAGGGACAAGGGCTGGGAACAGCTGTCAAACCCTTCTCTCCACCATATAAACCCATCCCTGTGCCCTCCCCAAATAAATCTGCTGCACACTTGCTACCCTAAATCACCAAAATGTCCTCCTGAGCTCAGCCCTGGACACCAGATTTTCTTTATGGTAACAAAACCTTTATGGTAAAGAAATTCATCAGCAACTTTAAAATCATATTGAAGACAACAAGAAGTTGCCCAGAGGCTGTGCCCTCCCCATCCATCCCTGGAGCTGTTCCAGACCAAGCTGGATGGGGCTTGGAGCAACCTGGGGTGGTGGAAGGTGTCCCTGCCCATGGCAGGGTTGGAATGAGATGATCTTTAAGGTCTCTTCCAACCCAAACCATTCTGGGATTCTATGAAGACAAGAAGGAAAATGCCAAAGCAGATCCAAGACACTTAGATGTGACTTCGTGGCCCATTTCCCCATTACTAATTAGACCTAAATGGAGTTAAAAGGGAAGACAGAGACTCGAGCATGAAAAATAAGGCAGCAAACTGGTTGGATGTGCTCTTGCCAAACTGTTCTTAGATAAGAGACACAACAGAAAATAAGGAAAAAAAGGAAACATCATTTCCACAAGTGCTTTCCTACCCTTCTGGCCGGGTTCCCAGCACGACCGGGGCAGGCTCCCACTCTGCTCACCGAGATATTTCATTACACAGATATCACCAGCAAATATTTAATAACCCCTTAGGCAATTAGGCACAGACTCAATTACACAGCTAGGTTTGCATGCAAAGAGGAGGATGAGACAGAAATGCCCAGAGGAGAGCCCAGGGCTGGGCGAGCAGCACGGTACCTTCCAGAGCTGCTGGCTGGAGCATCGGCCAGGGCTGCAGCTCCTGATCCGAGGAGGGTCTGATCTGAGGGGTGGAACAGGGACAGGAACCTCCCTGGAGCTGTTTACATAGGTGGCCCCCACCCGCTGACGCTGCAGAGGTCAGCGGCTCCTGCCTCACATCTGCACAGCCCCGGGTCCCCCGTGCCAAGAAGGGACACCACGTGTCTGGTCACCTCCAAAGCCTGCAGGGCTGGAGGGGGGTTGGATCAGGGTTCCTCTGTCCCCTCAGGAGCGGGGCAGTGGCATGGGGAAGGTGTCCCCAGGCTGGCATCCAGGTGGGAATGGAGGCAGTGCCAGCTGGCCCTGGGCCACGCTGCTGCTCAGAGCAAAGGCTGACCCTGAGATCTGCAGTGCTGGAATCCTTTGGGCATCCAGGGGGGCTCCAGCAGCACCTTCTCCACCCCCTCACCACAATGGGCATGAGCCCACAGCTGCCTGTTGGCCAAGCCCTGCACCACAGCACCAAACCCTGCACCACAGCACCAAACCCTGCACCACAGCACCAAACCCTGCACCAGCACCACCAAACCCTGCACCACAGCACCAAACCCTGCACCACAGCACCAAATCCTACACCAGTACCACCAAACCCTGCACCACAGCACCAAATCCTACACCAGTACCACCAAACCCTGCACCACAGCAGCACCAAACCCTGCACCAACACCACAAAAAACCGCACAACACCCCCAAACCTACACCAGCACCATGAAAAACAACCCTACACCCCCAAACCTACTCCAGCACCAGCAAACCCTACACCATACCACCAATCCATAGCCCACCTTCACCAAACCCTAGAGCATTCCTCAAACTCATGGTGTGCCCAGGTTGGGACCACGATCCCAAGGGTTTGCTGGGATCCCATCATGCTCCAGGCCAAGGCAGATGCTCCCAACCTTGCTCCCTGCCCTGTCCTCCCAAAGGATGGCCCAAGCTAGTTGGACCAGTTGCCTTCACTCCACACCATGCAAGGATAAAAGGGGCCAGGAGATTTTGGGCTGTAGCCAGGTGTCCTCAGGGAGCCATTATGGGATGGCACCTTCCTCCCTCCCCAGACAGGATCCATTGGATGGCCCCACTGCAGGAGCACATGATCCCTTCCAGCCTCAATCCTTAATGAACACGTGGGGCCGTGCAGGTCATGGAATCACAGAACCCTGGAACTGTTGTGGTTGGAAGGGACCTCTGGGGACCATCACCTGCCCAGGCGGGGTCACCTGGAGCAGGTGGCACAGGAACTCATCCCAGGGTGTTTGGGGTGTCTCCAGAGAGGGATGCTCCACGCCCTTCCTGGGCAGCTGTTCCAGAGCTCTGCCACCTGTGGTGGTGTTTGAGGGTCCCAGGACGAGGGAAGAGATGAGAATCTTGACTCCATGTTTCAGAAGGTTGATTTACTATATTATGATATGATATGATATTATATTATATTAAAATGCTATACTAAAGCTATACTAAAAAGAATAGAGAAAAAGGATCCATCAGAAGGCTAGAAAGGAAGAATAGAAAGGAATGAATAATAAAATCTTGTGACTGCTCACAGCTTCGACACAGGTGGTTGTGATTGGTCATCAAGTGAAAACAATTTACATGAACTAATCCAAGATGCACCTGTTGCATTCTACAGCAGTAGATAATTATTGGTTACATTTCATTCTTGAAGCTCTTCAGCTTCTTAGGAGAAAATCCTGGCAAAAGGAATTTTCAGAAAATATTATAGCAACAGCCACCCCCCACGGGAAGAAGTTTTTCCTCACGTTGAGGTGGAACTCGTTGTGTTTTTGTTTATGGCCATTGCTCCTCGTCCTGTCCTGGGCACCCCTGGGGAGGTCACCAGCCCTGGGGGGGACAGCACCCCTCGCTGCCACACGAGCACACACTCTGCTTCCCAACAGGCTGCTCTGGGGAATGAGCAGCAATAAAAAGCTGGAGAGAGGAAAGGATAATGTGGAATCCAGCTGCGAAAACAAAGATTGAATCCCTCTGGGCCTACGACCTCCCTTGGCCGGCGCGCGGGGAAAAAACGTGCCAACATCAATTCCTCTCCGCACGTCCATCCAACGGGGAATTTTTCATGAATGAGCACGTTGAGGCGGAAGAGGAAGGCAGGAAGATGGAGGAGGAGGAGGAGGAGGAGGAGTAGGAGGAGGAGGAGGAGAGCCCTTCCATGCCTGTTACACAGGGGAAGCTGCAGCTCGTGGCTGTGGGCCTGAGCCAGCAAGGCTGCAGTGCTCAGGGCTGATCCACACCCTGAGACCAGGGGGCCGTGAGATGAGGGGTCTGTCTTTGCTTTCAGGTCGGTCCTGAATGCAGAGATCTTCCCAAGGGAGCACCAGGCCTGTGGGTGCACGTAGGAATGTGCCTCCTGTTGACAGTGACCAAATTATCCTTTGTCTCCTAAAAAAGGAAAAAAAGCTCTGAAGTTTCTCTCCTCAATTAGGTAAAAAGACACCTCATAGGACCTTGGGGACTTCACCTCAAATTTAAGGATAGCCAATTGGACAGAAGCCAAAAGGTCCCACCTATGCAATTTACTAGAAAAAGAAGAGAACAAAAGGAACTAATTGCTTTTGTGAGGTGTGTTACCAGGAGCAAGAACCTCTTGCCCTGGCTCGGTTTTTCTCTGCAAAGAGTTTTGTTACTTTGCCTTTAATAAAACTTTTCTGTTTCCAACACTGCCACAGAAGCCATCCTGCTGATTTTATGCCATCGGAGGTGGCTGAGCTATCTCGGGTGTGATACAGATCTCCAAGAGCTCCTGAGACCTGGCTCGAGGAGACCCTTATATCAGGTGCAGGTTTTGCTCAAGAAAAGAACAGCTCAGGTGAGCCCTGCCCTGCTCACCCCAAACCCTCCACCACCCCTGGGAAGAGGGGAGCTCCTGCTGCCAGGGCAGGTACCCCCAGTGAATTTGTCTGGTTCCCAGGCAGGGATGCCTGAAGCTCCACTGTGAGGCTGGGGATGGGACACAGAGGATGTTGCAGTCATGGTTTAATTCACAATAATGCTAAAATCCCTCCATGACGTGCAGCGAGCCCCTTCCCAGGCTCCCAGTCTGGTGCTCACATTTCTTCCACACTTTCTGCCAGCCCAGGGCCAGTTCAGCCTCCTCTGCTAAGTTTAAAGAGGCAATCAGCACAGAAAATGCTGTGGAAAGAAGGTATTTAAGGAAAAAAAACCCTGATTCTCCTTCACTTAGTGATAAATAGACCTTAAAAAATGCCAAGCCAGAGTCTCTGGCCTCCAGGCAGCTTTTGGGACATGTCTCAGTTTGTTGCTGCTCAGCTGAGGCCCATCCTCTTTGCTGTGGTGGTCACTGGCTGGGCACCCAGCCCACCACATTTCAATATTCCAGGAAACCCCCTGAGAATTTTCTGGAGTGAAAAGCTGCAATCACTGACCCTGGCCATTACCAGAAGCTGAGGAAAGAAGATGAAGTGGTGGGAGGCTCTTCTTGAAAATTCAGTCTTTCCATCTCTGGTTCCTTCCCTCCCTTCCTCTCCAAGTCATTCTCCCTTCAGCCTCCAGACAGAAACAATTAAGAAACCACACCACCATCTGTGTTTCTGAGAAACTTGAAGAAACAACTTAACATGAACCAAACCCCCAAATCACGTCCTGCTGGGGGGCCTGGAGCCACAGGAGCAGCTCCACACCTGAGTGGTGGCACCTGACCCACTGAGCTGTGATAAATATTGAGCCTCTGAGCTTCCCTGTGTCATTTAAAAGCAGATCTGCATCCATTATAATCTTTTTTCCTGGCTTTTTTTTTGGTCCCTACTGCCCTCAAAGCCTTGGAGCCTCCACTTGAATCCTCTGGAGCTCATGTCAGTGCTGCATGGCCAGCTCTGTGCTGCCTCTGGGGTGACTCCAGGCAGAAATGAGCAGGAGATCCCTATTTCATACCCTTTATTCCCTATTCCACCCCTGTGGAATCCCACAGGGGGTTAGCTGCAGTGGTGGAGTGCTTGCTCAGCACGTGTGAGGCAATGGGATTGGTGCCTGCATTCTCCTTCTGGGGACCAGATGATCTTTAATGTCCCTTCCAACCCACACCACCGGATTCTGTGATTTCCCCCCTCCCAAGGAGAATGAGGGAAATGTTGGTTTTGTCTTCCCTTGAGCTGTGGGAGTCCTGCAGACCAGGACTGTCAGCACCAGACACAGCCCTGGGGTGGAGGATGGCCGAGATATGACAAGGGAAGGGACTTGCCTGGTGGGGGACAATATCCAAACCAAGCCCAGGATGTCCCACAGAAGGTTTCTCCATTGGCATTGTCACCCTGTCCCATGTGGGACCTGATCCCAACCCTCCTGCATGGATGTGCCTCTTCTGCCATGACAAAATTCAATATTATCACCCTGCCATGAGCCCAGACCCTGCTTTGTGTCCATCCCCCCCTATTTTGGGGCTGCTGGCCCCAAAAGTGAGCAGGCCTTCTCCTAGCACACCTGACCCCATATCCCAGCAACCTCAGCAGAGCAGATCCAGCCCTTGTCCTGCTGCTGCCCACTCAGAGCTCCTCACTCCACCCTTCCCAAAAATCCCGCTGACCAAGTGGGATTTCTCCTTTGGCCGAGGCCCTTCTTTTCTGTTCTCCGTTTCATTGCCAAGAATTTCCAAAACCTGGCGGAAAATTAGAGAACCAACAAAACCTGCCCTGCCTTGGAGCTCGTTTCCTGCCAGCCATCCTCTGTCAGGCACTGAGCAAAATATTTCAGGCCTTTCCAGGCACTAAATCACCCCGTTGGACTGGTAATGGGGGCAGCTGAACTACACCTAGTTCCACCTATTGAAATGACAGCAGCAGCCTCCATCCCACAGGAACTGACCCCTCTGCTGCTGCTGGAAGTGCTGATGACATCCATTTCCAGAGGTGTTTGTGGAGCCACCGCAGAGCCTGGGGTGGAGGGCTGCAAGCTCAAGGGACTGGAGATGGGATGTGGGGTGTTCAACCCAAAGGAGAAGCCAAAAGCTTCGTGGAGGGGTGGCCTGGCTGAATTAGCCCTACCAGACTAATCATTAAGGGTCATTAAGGGTGGAAATGAGCTCTAAGATCATCAAGTCCAACCATCAACCCAGCACTGCTGTGTTCACCTCAAACCATGCCCCAGGTGCCACATCAACGTGTATTTGAACACTCCCAGGGATGGAGACTCCACCACTGCCCTGGGCAGCCCCTTCCAATGCCTGATCAGCCTTTCAGGGAATAAAATTTCCCTAATATCCAATCAACACCTCACCTGGTACAACTTGAGGCCATTTCCACTCCTCCTGTCCCTGTTCCCTGGGAGCAGAGCCCAAAGCCCCTGGCTGTCCCCTCCTGTCAGGAATTGTGCAGAGCCACAAGGTCCCCCCTGAGCCTCCTTTTCTCCAGGCTGAGCCCCTTTCCCAGCTCCCTCAGCTTCTCCTGGTGCTCCAGCCTCTCAATGTCCTCCTTGTCATGAGGAGCCCAAACATGGACACAGAATTCAAGGTGTCCCAGCAGTGCCAGCACAGGGGACAGTCCCGGCCCTGGATCAAGCCAGGTGTCAGCTGGTTGGCCAGAATGCTCTGCACATCAGCACCTATTCCAGCACAGAACCAGAGAACATTCAATTGGAAGGGATCTGCAAGGACCAACACGCTCCAGTCGCCACTGAAGTTCTACATTCAAAAACACCTGACGTGGTCACTGGGCTTCATAGGACTGAGGTCACCTCAGAGGTCACCATGGGCTCCTCCTGCAGCTCTCAGCAAAGTCTGCCCAGCACAGAAGTCCACACACACCCCCAGCCCATCACCTGCCCCATCCTGGCCAGCCCCAAGAAGTCATTGCTGCCCCACCAGCTCTCCCTGCCCAGATTTCTGTCCAGCCTCCACTTTTGGAATTTTGGGTGCTTTCACTTGTGGTTTGGGAGATGACCAATTTCACCCTGCCTGTCCACACAATGTCCCTGTTAAACTAGGGACAAAAAGGGGATTTGGGAACATTCAGCCTCTCTGCCTGCAAGGGAAGGGGCTGGGTGAAATCTGCTTCCCTGGGCAGGCCTGTTTTTGAAAAGCAATTACTGGCAGGGAAGACCAAATCCTGCATTCCTCAGTGAAGGAATCTGGATGATGTCACCTCCTGCCCAGTGGCAGGAGCATTCCTGCCCGAGTCCTCCCTCCAGGCAGCCCCTGCCTTTCCTCCAAATATTTGTTTTGGCTGGTTTTTTGGAAGCTTGGAGTAACAGCAGGATGGACTCTCCTACTGTAAGGTTTGTCCCTGAGCAGCACGTTCACAGGGCCATGGGTTAATAGAGGCTCACATGTGTCAGCCAAAATTTTACTGCCAGTAGCAAAGTGGGGGATTTGTTGGTTTTGTGTCTTTTTTTTTTTTTTCCTCCTCTTTTAGAATCTGTGTGGTTCAGTGCAGGCTGAGAGATATCAGAAATCTCTTAAAACAGAAGGTTCTCTGCCTCACTAAAACACTTTGAACCAAATTCCTTAAATTTTCTTGTATGTGAGTAGACTAGAGGCACGTAGATGTGCTTGTAATGCTGTGCCTTTCCTTCCCTCCCTTCTTATTAGGATCCACCCAGCAGGACACATCTACTGAGGTGCCTAATGCCAGCCAGGACCTTTCCTAAACAGCTGGCCTGGAATAAAGTGCCCTTTTGCCTGGCAGAGGAGTCCCAGTAGATGTTTCTGGGATAAGGGTTGCAGGGGTATGGAGCAACTCTGGGGTGATGCAGAGGCAGGACCTTGTGCCATGGTCTCCTCAAAAGGATAAAATCTCTGTGGCATACTCCAAGACTGGTTTTAAGGCACTGGAGTGGGATTTCATTGTCTAAATTTGGGTGGTCAACCCTCCTTGGAGCTGAGCACAGAGGAGCTGTGGCTGCTCCATCCCTGGAAGTGTCCAAGGCCAGGCTGGATGGGGCTTGGAGCAGCCTGGGACAGTGGAAGGTGTCCCTGCCCATGGCCCTTCCAACCCAAGCCATTCTGGGATTCTGTGACCTGCCTGGCATGCAGGGACTGTCTGGCACTCATCTCATTTTCCAGCTCTTCTCTCCACTCCTCTAGATGTCACCACCTGCTCTCAGGAACCAGGAGGCCTGAAGCACACCCTGCCCAAGGTGTGGCATCCCCCTGCAACTCTTCCCTGCTGTTTTACATTTTACACTGCCCTTAAGAGTTCCCATCCTACCAAGGTGCTGCTCACACCCCATGGATCACCCACTTCTCCTTAGCACCTGTGATGCTGGAGAAGGGAAGGTGGACACAGCTGGAGGGATCAGGAGCTGATTTTAAAGTAGATTTCTTATGGCAGGTGGATAAATTCTTTCCCTATGCTCCAGGGTGCATTGCTAGCACCTGAAAAAGTTTCCTGCTCTCAGACTAATTCTGCAGAACTAATGGGAGGGGGATAATCCAGTGGAAAATGAAGAGCAGGAGGTTGTTTCTTGTGTGGGGCTTGTGAGGTTCAATCACTCTAAATCCCACAGGTGATGATAGGATCTCACCAAGACACTGATTTCACTAAAACTTCAGCTGGGACACTGAATTCCTACAAAGACATGGGGAGAGGAGTGATGGGATGGAAATGAGCTGCATTTCCAACACCAGCACAAGGTGTTGCCCCACATCTGAGTTATAAAAAACCCCCACATTTAAGCAACTGCTTTTTTTCCCAAGCTGAAACCTCTTACATCTGCTGATCATCTTGTTCTGTCAGGCTGTGAGCCCGAGGCACCACGATCTGTCCCTCTCAGTGCCAGATGTGACAAAAATGGCCCAACCTGGATGGATCCCTCTCTGCTGATGGCTGAAATAATCTCTCCTTCCCCGTGGGGACTGCAGGCAGCAGCAGCCCCTGGAGCCAAGCAGGAGCCAGGCATTTTGCAGCCCCAGCCCTGACTCAACCCCTCTGCAATTAGCGCAGGACTTTTCATCAGCGCTCTGTTGTTTTTCAGCCCCGGCGATAAAAGGCTTCAGCGAACATTTCCAACCGTACATAAACTCCAGCCTGCCAACATAAACACCATAAAAACACTCCCTGTAAATCAGAGCTCGCCCTGGCTAGAGCTATTCCAATTCTCTGGAATGGCTAAAAAAGCGCTGTGGGCTGCCAGGAGACTCTGCAGCCACGGGATCCAGGAGGGAGGGAGACAAGCAGGGAGAAGGTTTGAGAGGAAGCTGCAGCTGAGCTTCCTCCTCATCCTCCCACCCTGGGATCTCCAGGAGAGCTCTGCTCATGGAGGAATAAATAAAGGAGCTCCACGCCCACACGTGTCCTGGCCAGAGCACAGAACCTCGCGTGTGTTTGCCCTTAGACACAGAATTTCTTGCAGAAAACTGAACCTCTGAGCTGGCCACATGCCTCTCCTGTTTTCCAGGGTATCCCTCTGTGCTGTAACCACCAGGGGTAAGGTTACCCCACACAGCAGCTTCAGGAGCCCCCACAGCTCACGCTGACCTTGAGGACAGGCACAGGAGATCAAACCCTGCCTTTGCCACCGGAGCTGTCCCCGATCTCCAGGCAGAAACAGCCTTGGCTAAACCCTCCGGCAGCCCCAAAAGCTGAGCAGGGCCTGGAGCAGCCCCCAGGCAGGGTCCAGCCCCAGCTCTGCTCATTTTGCCGTGGGTCCCACCCACAGAAAGACCAGCCCCAGGTCATCTCCCAGGCTGGGGCCGAAGGAGAGGGCACAGAAATCCTCCCTTCTCCCAAAATCCCGGCGGTCCACCTCCCGGCATTCCCGGCAGAGCTTTGCTCCCCGGCTGGAGCTCCTCACCTCTCCACCCACACCAGGATGCCAGGCAGGTCTCCATGCCCCGGGCAGGGATGTCTCATGCTCCACCAGCCCAGCTCTGCCCAGCACACGCCTCCTCCATGCTCTGCAAACCTCCGGCTCCATCCAAGCAGGCGCTGAAGCTGCGGCTGATCTCACCCGTGTCCCTGCGGCCCCGCAGCATGGAAAATGCTTTGTCCGGGGATTCTGCAAGCCTGACAGCGACCACCTCCTATGAAGCCAAGCCAAGCATGCAACAAAGCCCCGTGAGAGGCAGCCTTCCTCTGGATGCCCTCGGAGAAGAGGCTGTGGGAGCGGCGAGCGGCTCCTCCCGAGCGCCGCATCGCTGCCGGGCAGCTGGAGCATCCCGGGAGCCATCAACCCACGGCAGAACTAATGGGCTGTGGCATCTGGGATGACCCTAAACACCTCCCCAGAGCAGCCTGGGGTGTTCCTGACACAGCCCGTGGGCTCTGGGTGCTGAGGTCAGCACAGGGCCCTGGTGGTCTCCCCTTTCCTGGGGGATCTCCCAGGAGAAGCCACGCTATCAAACGAGGTTGGGTCTACAGGAGGGATTGATTTGCAACGCCCGTGGCATCATCTTTTCCCTCTCTCTCTTTCTCCTTCCCTCCTCTTCTCCTGTTGTATTTGCAGGGATTCCTGTGGCAGGGAGGAATGATGAATCTGACTCCATGTTCTCAGAAGGCTAATTCATTATTTTATAATATTATATTATATTATAGAATACTATACTAAACTATACTAAAGAATACAGAAAGGATACTTCCTGAATGCTAAAAAGATAATAAGGAAAACTCGTGACTCTCTCCAGAGTCCCGACACAGCTTGGCACTGATTGGCCATTGGGACAAAACAACTCACAGCAGAATCCAATGAAACAATCACCTGTGGGTGAACAATCTCCAAACACATTCCAAAGCAGCAAGACACAGGAGAAGCAAATGAGTTCATATTGTTTTCCTTTTTCTCTGAGGCTTCTCAGGAGAAAAATCCTGAGCAAAGGGATTTTTCAGAGGATGGGAATGCCCCATTCTCCAGCACCGCTTTTTATCATCAACCTGATGTGTTCTGAGTGAAGCCGCAGAGCCGGCGCTGGCTCCCACCTCCCCCGGGGCACACGAGGTGCAGGGAGCGAGCAAAGCGCCGTTCCCGAGCTGCAGAGAGCCCCGGGGCACCGGGCAGTGCTGGCACAGGCCACCGGGTCACCGAGACATCGTCTGATGCTCTGGGGAGCGGCTCCTCCCCGGGGCTCCGAGCGGAGACACGGGCAGGGAGAGCCACCTGGCCAGGAAAGGAAACGAGGACATTGATTTCTGAGCCAACCTGGTTAACTATTTCTGTATTTCTGTCTGGCAGCGCAGAGGAAAGGGCTGGGCAGAGCCCTGAGCAAAGCCATTGTCACCGGCAGGAAAAAAAAAGAAAAAAAAAAAAAAAGGATAAGAGAAACGTGCCTGGAGGAATTTGGCTCGGGTTCATGTTTGAACCGGCTTCAGGTTTCCGAAGCAGAGGTTTCGGGATGCACGGCGGGTGTTCTCTGGGGCTGGCAGAGGTAGGGAACGGGGTTTGGGGTCCTGGCACAGATTAACCCTGCCTCGATCCAGAAGGTAACACAGAGAAGGGATGGAAGCACCCAAAGGTGCTCAGGGCTGAGCTGGAAGTGATGCCTCTCCCCAGTGGGGGTCGAGCCCCATTTCTGGGCTGTTTTCCTGTGATTTTGCCCATTTCCATCCCACCGCTGGTGCTGTCAGGGGCTCGCTGCCCCCTGCGCTGTGTTTGAAAGGCGTTCACACCAAGCAGAGACTTGCACAGCTCCCAGCCAGCTAAAAAGGGTGTGAAAAAGGGTCAAAATAACAATGCAAAGGAGGTGCCGAGCTCCCTCAGTCCTTGCTGTGCCAAAACGGACCTGATCTCTGGGGAAATGGGGATTCTGGGTGTAAACCCCTCAGAAAATAGGGTCCTGTGACCTCACCACCGTCCTGGCTCCTGTGCAGCAGCTGATGCCACCCTGTCACCCCCCTGTGATGGTGACAGGGCCCAGCTGGTGGTGGCACCTCCCAGGGATGACGAGTGGGGACAAGGCTGTGGAGTGTCATTAATGATCAGGGTGATGGGATGAGTCTGGGGGGGGTGGGGAAGCTGTGCTGCTCTGTTTTGCTCACAGACATCCCAAAAATACTCCATGGAATGACAAGATGCAGCCAGAAGAATTTCAAGTGGATAGGAAATAAAAGTCTCCGTGACAAACATTGGCACGGGGAGCTGGTGGCATCTGCACGTCCTGAGGGACCTCCAGCCTCTGCTGGACTGTGATTGCACAGGTCACCCTCAGATCCCCACCTTGCTCAGCACTTCCCACGCCTCCACACCCCCTAGGAGCCAGGAAAAGTTGGCATCCACCCCCGGAGGATGGAGAAGGAGCAAAAAGTCAAACTGCACAAGAAAGAGAGCGTGCAGCTCTTAGAGAAGCAATTCTGACCTGCTCGAGGGCTTGGCTTGTCCTTATAAAGTCACTTCATTCCTCAGGGACAGCTCAGGGTGGGACATGGGGTCCCCACCTTCTGAGGAGGCAGCCAGAGAAACAGTGGCACAACCCACAGCAGCAAAAAATGGGAGAGGCAGGGAGATAAACAAATTGCTCCAGCAAAGTTTATTCTCATGTGCCTTAATTAATTTATAGCATGGGGCTGCTGCTTTCCTGTCCACATTCCCTGTCTCCTACTGCTACAGCCCCAGGTTGCAACGTGCAGAAATCCCACAAAAACTCCTTTATTTTCCCTTCTCCTGGCAGCAAGGAGCAGAAACCACGTGGATGTGCATGACTCGTCACCACAATCCCCAAGGGACAGAGCGGGTCAGAGGGAGCTGGGCAGCCTCAAAACTGACCCTTGGGGTGCTGGGGTGAGCACTGGGTGGAAGAACTCCAACCAGGCCATAAATGACAGGAGAAGAGAGTTCTCCCCAGCACTGGGATCGTTCAGGAATACGGTGCACACCATTTTGCTGGGGAATGAGGGGTTTCCTTGTGGCACACACACACAAAAATAAAACCCTGCTGGTATTTTGGTCTTGGACAAGACCCAAGGATTGTCTGGGAAATGGTTCTCCCAGCTTGCAGGAGGAGCAGGAGGTGCAGATTCCCCATCTGTCTCATGGCCCTTTTCCGTTCCCATTGTCTGGAGCTGGGATTTCCTCCCTCTGCCTCTCGAAGGAAGCTTTGGACACAGGGCAGGTTGCCCTCCTGTGGCATTCCAAGGAAATCTGGGGGAAAGGAGAAGGTGCCTGTGGCCTCCCAGGATTTAAGGGACTCTGTTTGCCTTTGCGGGGGTCGTGGAATGTTTGCTCTCCTCCCACCAGGAGAGGACACAGCTCTCTGCCATCAAGCAGAGCTTAAATAAATCCATTCAGCCCAGCTCCTGTGCTTGGGATAGGTGGGAAGGGCTTTTTGGGGTGGGAGGAGATGGAGGGAGGAATGCCCTCCCAGGCCACCTCATGAACAAGGAGGGTCAGGAGCTCCTTCCAGCCTCCCTCTCCTGGAAATCCTTTGGACAAACACTGGTGGCAACTAAATCTGCAGAGATCTGGAGGTAGAAGGGACATAGATCAGGGTCATCCATCAGCCACAGGGAAGATCTTTAGGATTTTGGAGGATGGGACAATTAAAAGCTGTGGAACTTCAGCAGCATCTCCACATGAGGTTCATCTCAGGAGCTTGAGGTGGGGATGAGGGATCCAAGTTGGAGATCCCACCCCAGAGGAGCATCCTGGGTGTTTGGTAGCCAGAGGAGAGTTTTCTCTCAAGGAAGGTTGGCCAAGAAGATGAGGCCACCCAGGAGCAGGTTCCGCTCCCGCTGGTGGTGATGCTGCTGAGCCACGGGCTCCCCCTGCCTCAGTTTCCCCAGCTGCACAGGAGGGAACGCAGCCTTTGCAAGGTGTTTGGGATGTGAAGATGAAAAGGCTGCTCACAGCCTCGGATCTTATTTTAAAAACAAGCCAAAAGCACCTTACAGAGAAGATAAACTTATCATGGACTAGAGATACCAGCTGCAAATCCACATCTGCTGCTGGGATGAGCCCCCGTGGCTGCTGCTCTCCAGCTGTGCCTGGCCTCACAGCCCAGCTCAGGATGCAGGAGCAGGGGGATCTAAGCTGATGATCCCAAAGCCAGGAGGACTCAGATCCCAAAGTTTGCAGAAACCTCAGGAATGTAACACAGGATCAGCAGGAAAATCAGAATCTGGCGCTCCTCCCCCCAGCCCGGGTGGTCTGAGATAAGAGGAGGTTTGGGATGGGGACTGGCAGGAGGTCCCAGAGCTCAGAGGGGTTTCACAGAATCCCAGAATGGTTTGGGGTGGAAGAGACCTTAAGGATCACCTCATTCCACCCCATGGCAGGGACACCTTCCACTGTCCCAGGCTGCTCCAAGCCCATCCAGCCTGACCTTGGGCACTGCCAGGGATCCAGGGGCAGCCACAGCTTCTCTGGGAACCTGTACCAGGGCCTCCCCACCCTCACAGGGAATAATTCTTTCCTTTTTCCGTGAGGAGAAAAGCTAAACCACGGCTGGTTTGATCCCAAACTGCCTGGACATGGATTTGCACTGCCCTGCGTGCCGGGGGATGATTCACACCAGCAAAGTGTGCATAAACTGATGCCAAATAGGGATGTTGCGGCTCTTACCCGGCAGGAAAGGCACCACAGGAACATTCAGTCTCAGCAAACGCATTTCCCACCCTGATAATTGGGAAAGGGCAGAAAATGAAGAGCGGGGTGGGAGCAGAGCGGGGGGCGCAGCGCAGGGAGGGGATCTGCGACGCGCCGAGCTAAAAACACCGGCGAAACGAGGAGGAGGAGGAGGGAGAACAAAGCAAAACAAAACAAACACGAAAGTAACCTACGGAGAAGCGCTGGGCTCGGTCCTTCCCAAAACTGTCCCATCGTGGCCAGCTGTGGATCCCTGGATCCCCGTCCGGGGCCGCTCCCAGCGCCGCTCTCCTCCCTCCCACCCGCTCTGACGTGGAGACGGGAAAACTCCTCTGGATCTGCACCCCTCCCTGGGACAGCAAGGATTCCTTGGCTTCCCTTTATATTTTTGGATTTTCCTGCTCAGCTCGCATGAAAAGCGCCATAAAGAGAGAGCGAGACGAATTCAACTCGCTCGCTCTAACAGAGCCCAGAGCGGTGTTTATGGAAAAAAAAAAAAATCAAATAATTCAAATAGTAGAAGGGTTTAGGGCTAAAAATAGCAAAAAGAGCTCCTTGGAGCAGGAGAGGAAGGCGGGAAGCAGAGGTGCTGCAGCAGGATAAGAATGTTTCCTTCGTGTTCGGGATTCCTTTTCCTTTCTGCTCCAAACCTGGTGGAAAGTTGGCTACAAACTCTCCCTGTCCTTACAGCTACAGTGAAACACTGCAGCACCAACAAAAAACTTCATTTCCCCCCACAATTTTTATCTCCAAAGCAGTGCCTGTTGCTGAAATTTTGCATTTTAATGTTTTTTGTTGACCAGAGGCTCCTCTCCCAGCCCCTCTTCATCCCTGTTCTGCCTTCCCAGCCCCGTTTCGCAGGGCAGGGGGAACAGCTGGAAGGGAAAACAGCTGGAAGGGGACAGGGGGACATTTTCCTCCTCCCCCAGCCCCTCCTGCTCTCTGCCAGAGGGATTTTTTTCCCCCCTGTGCACATCCCTGCTGCAGAGGGGGGGATGTTGCCCCTGACTCAAGCCCACAAACAGGGATTAAATAATTGCCCCACGCAGAGGCCACAACCTTTGGCACGCTGTCATCTGTTCCTTCCCGTTGCCAACCCGCATGATTTTATGGCTGACCTCACAAAAATTGATGTTTTCCTTAAAGGCCCCGTGTTGTGAGGGGAGATTTGGCTTCCAGGAGTCCAAATCAGTGAGGTTTTGCTCGCTGCAATTAAAGAAAACCCCAAAACTGAACAAATTTGGCATGAAGAAGGCCCTAAAGGGAGGACATGCCTTTAAAATCTTGTGGCTCTTCATCTCTTAAACATACACGACCCTCAGCATGTCTTAAGCAGCTCCCACCATGTGAAACTCCTCAAAATAACTTGTTTTTCCTGGTTTGAAGGAAATTTGAAGAGATGTCCCTGCTCCTCAGAACAGCTGGGATGGGGCAGCCAAGTTTTCATCCCTTAATTTAATTTCTCAAGTGTGTTTGTGCTCTCCAGCTGCTTTGGGGGAGGAACAGGCTGGGAACAGCCTGGCTGACTGTGCAGGGGTTGTGTGATCCCAGGAGGAGTTTTCCAGATGAAATCAGCTCCTGGGATGCTCCAGGGATGGAGGAGGAGGAGGAGGGAGGAGAGAGGCAGCACCACAGCACTTGCTCCTGCAGCTGCAGCTGCCCTTGACACAGTCAGGAGCCCAAAGTTCAGCCCAAATCCGAGGATTTCCAGGGATTTTGGGCAAGAAAATGCATAGGGAAATCATTTTTGTAACCACACAGCTCGGAAACAACCTTAAATATGCTCCTAAAAAAAATCTCAGCCCTGCTCTGTATCAGACTCTGAGCAAACTCTCATTCAGCCTTGTATGAGAGGTCCAAGCAAAATCCTGGAATCAAATTTTAAGGGATTCTCCAGACCCCAAGTGGAGCTGGATTTCTGTACCTTATGCAAATACTTAATGCAAAACATTTTGCAGGCTTAGGAAGAAATTATCATTTTCATGGCTCTCAATGCTGCCTTTATAGATGCAATATATAAAATATAATAAATACACAATATATTACAAGGATCAATAAACAGTGACACAGCCTCCTGGGGTGAGGAATTTCATTTCCCTCCCCAGTTTTTTTTTGCTCCCAAATCCACAATTCCTCCCCATCAGTGCCCCCACAAAGAGACTCATCCTTGTTAGGAGGTGACGATGAAAAACCATAGAAAACATTTAAAAAACCCATAAAAGCATTTAAAAAATAAAACAAAGTAAAAAATTGTTATAGATAGATCATGAGATGTCCACAAAAGCAGTTCCCAGTGCTGCAAAGTTTTCCTCATGTAGTGCTTTTGTTGTACTTTTGTTAAGGTTTAATAAGCCTTTTAAATTTTCAAAGTGAGCGGTTGTTTCTCACAACATTAAAAAAAAATTACCCATCATTATTTAAAAAAAACCTATAATAACAACTTCAAACCTTAAAACCCTACAAAATGACTTACATCAACTTTATTTCTACCTCAACTTACCTCAAACATAACCTTAAAACAATTAAACCAATTAGAGTATTAGCTAAATAAAAAAAAATCAATACTACTTCCATAACAAATTATGGTATGTCAAAATAACAAATTATTATGTTATGCCATAATACCAAATTATTATGCTATGTTATAGCATAAAACCAAATTGTTATGTTATAATAGCAAATTATTACGTTATATTATATCACAATACCAAATTATTACGTTATATTATATCACAATACCAAATTATTATGTTATGTTATATAATAATAATGAATTATTATGTCATAATAAAAATTATTATGTTAACTTATATCATAACAAAGTATTATGTTACGTCATATCATAATAAATTGTTATGCTAGATCATAATAAGAAATTATGTTATAACAAATTATGATACTATGTTATAGCACAATAATAAGTTGTTATGTTATAATAATAAATTGTTATGCTATGCTATATCAAAATAATGAATTATTATGTTATAATAAAAATTATTATGTTAAGTTATATCATAATAACAAATTATTATGTTATGCTAGATCATAATACCAAATTGTTATGTTATAATAACAAATTATTATATCACAATACCAAATTATTATGTTATGTTATATCATAATAACAAAGTATTATGCTATGCTATATCATAGTAACAAATTAATATGTTATAATAACAAATTATAATATTATGCTATATCATAATAAAGAATTGTTATATCATAATACCAAATTATTATGTTATGTTGTAATATTATTATATCACAATATTATGTGATATTATTATATCACAATAACAAATTTTTATGTTATGCCATAATACCAAATTATTATGTTATGTTATAATAACAGTATGTTATATCACAATACCAAATCATTATGTTATGCTATATCATAATAACAAATTGTTATATCATAATACCAGATTATTATGTTATGCTATATCATAATACCAAATTGTTGTGTTATAATAACAAATTACGATGTTATATTATATCACAATGCCAAATTATTGTTATAATACCAAATTATTATGTTATGTTATATCATGTAACATTTTATGTTAAGCCACAATAACAAATTATGTTATGCTAGATCACAATACCAAATTAATATGGTAACTTATAATAACAGACTGTTATATCACAGTAACACATTTTTATGCTATGCCATAATACCACATTATTATGTTATGTTATAATAACAGACTGTTATATCACAGTAACACATTTTTATGCTATGCCATAATACCAAATTGTTATGTTATATTATAATAACAGACTATTATACATTTTTATGCTATGCCATAACACCACATTGTTCTGTTGTGCTGTATGACAGCACCCAAAGGTGATGTTATGCCACAGCAAGCAATGTCCCTGCCGTGTCCCCAGAGCCGTACCTCTCACAGCCAGAAACAGGAGCCGGCGGAGCCGCGGTCGCTCAGCGCATTCCCGGAGCGCAGGCTGGGCAGGGAGAGCCCTGGGCAGCACCAGCTCAGCCCTGCAACAAAGCCAAGGAGGAGCCTTCAGCCCCGGGCATCTCTGCCAGGCACAATACGGCAGCAGTGTCACTGTCCCCTCAATGGCACCATTGTCCCCTCCCCAGCCACGCTCCTGCGGCTGGTGGCACAGGGAGAAGCTTCTGCTGCTTGGACAGTGCTGGATTAAGGGGTTTTTTTTACTTACAGTAATTGAAAAGTGCTTTAAAAACTTCTATTTTACTCTTACAGTAACTGACAAGTGCTTAAAAAAAATTATTTTTAATTTTATGTGAAGAGTAACATAACACAGTTGTTGTAATTTACATTATTATAATCAGAAGCTATTTTTAATTACAATACATTATAAGTGTTTCTTATTAACTTTTATCACACTATACTGTAAATACTTTAAAACTGATAATCTAAAATGACTTCTCACGAGTTCTACTATACTGTAGCTTTTATAGTTCTATTTTCCTAAAATATCTAGTCTTATTTATAAAACCGTATTTTAAAACTTGTTTCTAATTCCAGTTCTCTCTCAACAATATCTACCTTATTCTATAATATGTCTAAATCTAATTTCTTATCTCAAATTTTACATACCAATATATACTATATAAACCTTCCATCAAACTTTGAAAATTTTCTACAAATTCCCACAAGAGAGCTCCTGGTGGCTTCGAGCCACCACTGGAGAAGAGCAGGAGGCTTTGCTTTGGATCCTAGTTTTGCCTTGACAGCAGCACTGGGGTGAGGTTCCTCCAGGAGAGGGAGGAAATGGAATCTTGGGGGAAATAAATCAGAATTGTGAGGATTGGGGTGAGAACAGAAGGTCACAGCTCACTGATCAAACAGAGGGATGCTCCCAGCGGGATTTTGTTGGGATCCTTGCAGGAGTTTCCATCTGGATGCTGCTTCCAGGGGAAGAGCACACTGAGGAGCTGGAGGAATCTTAGAATCCCAGAATGGTTGGGGTTGGAAATGACCTAAAAGCTCACCCAGTGCCACCCCTGCCATGGCAGGGACACCTTCCACTGTCCCAGGGGCTCCCAGCCCTGTCCAGCCTGGCCTTGGGCACTTCCAGGGATCCAGGGGCAGCCACAGCTGCTCTGGGAAATGCAGGGAGCATGGTCGGGGCTGCAGGATGGGCTGCACAAGGGGAGGCTCAGCAGGGAGACTTCAGTGATAAATACAACTCTTAAATGGGAAAGTGGTGAGAAAACAGAGCCAGAACATTCTCAGAGGCACCCAGGGCCCAGAGAGGCAGCACATCTGTGCACATCTGTGGCAGCCACGGTGGTGAGGATGCACAAGGGAAGGCCCTGCCTGCCTTTGGAAACACCAGGAGCTGCTGCAAGAAAGCAGTGGAATGCCTTCCCTATAGGACAAAGGGGATCAGGCTGGGTTTCAGACAAAAAAAACCCTGTAAAGATCCCAGGGATGCCACCACAGCAACGCTGTGGGGTGGAGCTGCAGTGGGATGACTCCAAGGATCAGCAACATCTGTGCTTGGGAAGACAAGGGGTGAATAAAATATTATATATTTAAAAAAATATATATGAAAAGGTAAATGAAACTGAGAAATGGTGCTGTGCTGGTATTAGGCTGCTCCCGGGGATGCTGGCAGGGCCAGGGAGCGCAGGCAGCCCCTGGAGGACGGAGCAGGGGGATGTTCCCAGCTGGGAGGCGGGGATGGCCGGGGCGTTGGGCTCGCCGGGCTGCAGCAGGAAGGAGCAGCCGGACCCCAAAGGATGGAGGGTGTGGGATCAGGATCACCCTCCCTGCTCAGGGCACAGCCTGACAGGCACCCACCCCGCCAGGGAGGGAGATTATCCCTCTGCTCTGGGCTGTGGCACCAGTTTCCCCTCTCCATCCAAACTGGGGTGCTTTTTCTCTCTCCAGTCCATGCCTCCACATCCAGGAGGCATCCCAGGATTTCAAGCATGTCCAAAGCAAGGGATGCAGCTCACACATCCTTCACTTCCAGCTAGGAAAAATAATAAATCTCCTCTATTTTCTCATCTATACGCAGCGTATCCAGGTCAGCACATTGGTGCTGACTGGAGCATGGCTTTTGGCTGAGTTTTTTCCATCACCTCCATGCTGACCCCACATCAGGGAGCCAGGCCATCCCAAAAGTTCAATGCCCACCACACAGACACTTTGTTTTCCATCAAGAACTGATACAAACAGGAGCAGCAATCCCTGATCCTTCAGGGAATATCTGCAAATTAATGCTGGCCTGATGACTTGGGCACCTTCCCTGTGCCCACTGGACCCAGTTCCCGGGGGTTTTATTCCCACATGGCTTCAATAAAATAAACCCCAATTAAAAAAAACCAAATAAACCCCATAAAATTTTAGAAATATAAAATTTTTATATTTATAAACATAATATAATAGTGTTATTTATTTTATAAT
>VYZP01035266.1:0-13399 GCA_013400635.1 Hypocryptadius cinnamomeus | reverse complement strand
CCTGCACCCAGGGACCCCATCCGGCACCCAGTGATCCCATCCTGCACTCAGGGACCCTCAGTCTGCACCCAGGGACCCCATTCTGCTCCCTGTAACCCTTTTCCCACACCCCACCCTCTGCACCCTTCACCCTACACCCTGTACCCCTGTGTCCCTACACCCCAGTGTCCCTTCACCCTACACCCTGTACCCCTGTGTCCTGCAGCCCACACATCTGTATCCCTTCACCCTGCACCCCTCACCCTACACCCCTGTGTCCCTGCACCCTACACCCCGCAGGGAAGGTTGTGGCAAGGATGCGGTTTCCAGATTTATTTCCCCATCACACCTCCCTCCACCTCCATCATTTCTTTCCAGGAGAATGTTCTTTGCTCTCTGTTCCCTTCAGGACCCCCCTGGCAGCTCCACCCCAATGCCAAGCTCTGTGCTCCCCAAAATGAGCCAGGAAACTGAGGCAGGGCGCTGGGGTGACCCTGGCTGTGCTGCCTGTGGCTTCCCTGGGTTTGGAATTCCAGCAGAGCAGCGCCCCAAGGACAGGTTGTTCCCGGTGCCATCTGGCCCATCCCTCTGGATTTATCTGCCCACACTGATCCCGAGCTGTGCAAGGCACCCCGAGGAGCTCCAGCCACGGGGAAGCCTGGCTGCTTTTGCCTTCCTGGCTGCATTTTGGGAATAAATAAATTTAAAAAATGGATTGATGGCACAAAATCCCCCAGAACTAAGCATGAGGTGAGTGGGACTCACGGGCAGTCTGAGCGCCACTTCCCTCTCTGGGAATGTTCTGAGCTCTCCACAGAGTTGTGGCTGTTCTGCACTTCTCAGCAAGTACAATCCGTACCTGAGTCCAAACACCGTGTCCCGCAGGGGGGAGGAGGGAGGGAAGCAGCTCCCTGCCAGCTGGGCACCACTGCTGAGCTCAGCCTGTCACGGCAGAGGCTGCACGAGTGTCCCATGTCCCCTGGAGGTGGCACCCAGCCCCTGGTGCCCAGAGCTGCCCCTGGGGTTCCCCAGCCAGGGCTGGGCATCACGGGGCTGATGGAAAAGGGAAGAGCCACGAGAGATCTGGGAGAGGGCAGCGGGCACAGAACCATGAGGGACTAAAAAATTCCTTTATCTGGTGACTGTCACCTCCAAAGGGGAAAGTCTCCACAAGCAGCAGCAGCAGCTGCATTTCTGGGAGAGCTGGGGGTGGTCCCCTGGAGAGGAGAAGGCTCCAGGGAGAGCTCAGAGCCCTTGCAGGGCCTGAAGGGGCTCCAGGAGAGCTGCAGAGGGACTGGGGACAAGGCCTGGAGGGACAGGACACAGGGAATGGCTTCCACTGCCAGAGGGCAGGCATGGATGGGATCTTGGGAATTGGGAATTGTTCCCTGGCAGGGTGGGGAGGGGCTGGGCTGGAATTGCCAGAGCAGCTGTGGCTGCCCCTGGATCCCTGGCAGTGCCCAAGGCCAGGCTGGACATTGGGGCTGGGAGCACCTGGGACAGTGGGAGGTGGCCCTGCCGTGGCAAGGAGTAAAACTGCTTGGCTTTCAGGTCCCTTCCAACCCAACCCCTTCTATTTCCATGATAATTTTCCGTGTGAATAATTCATCAGCGAACATCTGCCACCTCCAGCTCAGCAGAAAACACCGCCCTGGGCTGGGTCCCCTCCCTGCCTGTCCCTGTCCCTGCCCCGAGTCACAGCTCCAGCCTGGAGGTGGGATCAGACCGGGGACACCCTCCATTATCTCCTCACGTGGCTTTAATTGCTCTCATTACTCTCCCTGGGGGCCACCCCAGAGGGATGGACGGGGCGGTTCAGGGTGACATTGGGGAGCCCAGGAAAAGCCAAGCAGCAGTCACAGAAGGTGACTGTGACCACTGCATTCCCAAATTAAACTGGATTTAACCCCAGGGTTGGACACGGGACCCTCCTGAGCTCACCGAGTGTTTGGGACCATGAGAAGGGAGGACTCCTCAGTGCCACCCAGGTCTGGGTGGTGGGGACAGAGGTGCCACCCTGGCCCCGGCGATCCCGGTGCTTGCAGGGGCTCCCTAGCATCTTTTTATTCCCTTTAATGCATGGCCTCCCTTGTTTTTTATTTTATTCCTGGGATTAACACATCGGGCAGCAGCCGGACTGGCTCCCGCTCAAAAGAGGAGGGGAAAGCGTTTACATAATTCATTTAAATGAGGCACCCGAGGAAACCCAAATTGGACTTGCAGCATGTTTACAGAGCCACGCAGAGCTCCGCCATCCGCATCTGGAGCCGTTAATGCCTCCCAGACGGAGCACAGGGCATGGATAATTAATTAATTGTGGAGCAGAGCCCTTGCCCAGCCCCCAAAGACAGCGCTGGGGCCGCAGGCAGCGACGCCCGGCGCTGCTCCCCTCGGGTGCGGATTTATTTCCCGGGGCTTTTCTCATTCCCAAAATGTTCCTTGAAGGTGCTGAGGGTGGTGGGCTTGAAGCCAGGGGAGGGATGAGCCGAGCTGGGCTGGAAAATCCCTGCCCGGAGGGGTTTGAGGGGAGGAGGAGCCGGCGGGGGCGCCTGGGGGTGATGATGGCAGTGCCAGGGCTGAGCCCTGCCCTGGGGAGGGGGAGCGGAGGGGACAGTGGGGAGGGGACACGGGGACCCCGCGGAGGGGACAAAACCCTGCAGCGGGGAGCAAAGGGCGCTGCCGCACTCAGCCCCAAAGATCTCCGTTCTGTAGGATCAGGCAGCCCCTGCCCCAAGCCGGGGGGTCCTGTGAGACATCGGGGGTGCTCCGGGACCCTGCCCCGCGCTTCGCCCCTCCTGCCCTCGGGAATCTCTGCCTGGGGATCGCTCAGGGGCTGGAATCGCTCCCGGGGAGTCCTTCAGGGGCTGGAATCGCTCCCTGGGGCGCTCCAGCTGCAGCACCCGGAGGCAGCTCCCACCTCAAACTCGGCCCTGGTGCCGGGGGGGGTTTGGGGGTGCTGAGAAGTCGTCCCAGGCCCTGCACAGGGACACGGGGACACCTCAACCTTCATCTGCAGCCCCCTGCAGCTGGGATTGACTCCTCAGCCCTCCCACTGCTCCCGGAGCTGCTGTCCCTACCTTCAGCATCACTTTGAAGAGCAAAGGAGGGATGGGAAGGAAGACAGAGAGGAAAAAAAAAAAAAGAAAAAAAATGTTTGAAAACCTCCAGCTTGAACCCTGCTGCTGGAGAAACATCTGTATCTATAAATATCTGTGCTGGGAGTGGGAACAGGCTGTATCTGTATCTGCAGCAGCTCCCGAGGCGGCAGCAGCAGCCTCGCCCCAGCTAACCCCGCTCCAGCTCCGGCACATGCTCCTGAACACGCTCCGGGCTCCGCCTGCCAGGAGATTCTGGGGACAAACCCCCAGACTGGTCTCTAATCAAACAGGAATAAAGCAGGGCTGTGCTCGTGTGTGCAGCACGTTCCCAGCGAGGAGGAGCAGCTGCGCTGGGGTCACTGGGGCTCTGGGGGACAGCGGGGCTGTCCTTGCTGGGACACGATGTCCTGCCGCTGTCCCCACCCTGCTGTCATTCCGATGTCCTGCCGCTGTCCCCACCCCGCTGTCACTCTGGCAGTGACCTCGTCCACCCCTCCAGAATGGATTGTTTGTGCTCAGAGAAACCTGGATCACAGTCTCAAATCCCAACCCCAAATCCCAATCCTGTATCCCAAAACTATATCCCAATTCCATATCCCAATTCTGAATCCCAATCCCATATCTCAATCCCATATCCCAATCCCACATCTCAGTCCCATATCCCAATCCTGTATCCCAATCCCATATCCCAATTCTGTATCCCAGTCCCATATCCCAATCCCATATCTCAATCCCGTATCCCAATCCCATGTCTCAATCCTGTATCCCAATCCCACTTCCCAGTCCCATATCCTAATCCCATATTTCAATCCTGCATCCCAATCCCATATCCCAATCCCGTATCCCAGTCCCATATCCCAATCCCATATCCCAATCCCGTATCCCAATCCCATATCCCAATCCCGTATCCTAGTCCCTTATCCCAATCCCATATCCCAATCCCGTATCCCAATTCCATATCCCAATCCCATATCCCAGTCCCATATCCCAATTCCATATCCCAATCCCATATCCCAGTCCCATNTCCCTCATTTGGCTCCAGGAAGGAGGCCTGGAGCCCCCCAGCTCCGAAGATCCCTGAAGGCTGAGTGAGGATTGGAAACCTTTTCCTGAGAGACCTCTGCCTCTTTCCACTGGATCCCATTTCCCCCATTTTTTCTGGCTTCCCTCCTCCCGGAATCCCTCCCCATGCTTCCCATGGCGGGGCCTGTAGGGTGATTTTATTCCCATTACAGGGATCCTACAGCTCCAACAGCAAAAGCCTGGGACACATCATTGTCCCAGCTTTGCAAGGACTCATCCCAGATCCCGGAGATCCCCGTGCCTGGAGCCTCCCCCTGGCACGTAGGGCCCAGGCAGGTGGCAAACCCTTGGGATCACACGGAAACCCTTGGTATCACATGTAGGGCCTAGGAAGGTGGGGAATCCTTGGGATCACATGGAAAACCTTGGGATCACGTGTAGGGCCTGGGCAGGTGGGAAACCCTTGGGATCACATGGAAACCATTGGGATCCACGGAAACCCTTGGGATCACACGGAAACCCTTGGGATCACACACAGGGCCCAGGAAGGTGGGGAATCCTTGGGATCACATGGCTGATGGGAAACCCTTGGGATCGCACACAGGGCCCAGGAAGGTGGGGAATCCTTGGGATCACATGGAAACCCTTGGGATCACATGTAGGGCTCAGGCAGATGGGAAATCTTAGGGATCACACATAGGGCCCAGGCAGGGGGAAACCCTTGGGATCACACGTAGGGCATGGGCAGGTGGGGAACCCTTGGGATCAGCCCCAAAGGCAGTACTTTGGGAAGCACAGGCTGCCCTCACGTCCCCTCCTCTGCAGGTCCCCTGCACAGCACCAGAGCTGCGCTGTTTTTCTGTTTTCCCCCTTTTTTTCTCCTCCCCATTTCCCTGTAACAACCACGGCTTTTCAGGAGCCGCCTCCCTCCCCCTTTTTCCTCCCTGACTCATTCCCGCTGTCCTTCCAGCAGGATGTGCCGGTCCCCACGTCCCGTGGGAGGGGCAGTCCCGGGGCTGGGGACAGCGAGAGACTGAATGCAGCACAGTGAACATTTCCTTCCCTTTGTGCCAATTCCAGCAGGGAATTCCAGTGCCAGGCACAAACAGCTCATCTCCAAGGGGCTGAGGCAGAAATTCCCCATCCTGTGGCTGTGGGGTTTCATGGGGCGCCGTGGATGGACTGGATGAGCTTTTCCAGGTGAAGGAATTCCGTGATGGAGATGTGGCAGGGAGGACAAGGTGCACCGGGGCTGCTCCAGCACCACCCTCAGCTGTCCCTGTTGGTGTCTGGAGAGGTGACAAGGTGGGCTCATCCAGGTCCCACTGTCCCCACTGGGCTGGAAAGAGGGATTGGTTCCTGCAGGGATGGAGGTGGCTCTGTGAGCCCTGGGATTTGTCCCCAAATGGCAGCAGTGCTGTCACATGGCAGCCACCTGTGCCAGCCTTTCCCCACCCCTCTCAGTGACCTGCAAAGCTCCTGGTGGCTGCCAGTCCTGTCCCTGTCCCCAGAGCCCTCTGGGGACAGTTGTACTCCAGAAAACCAGTGGGGAACGAAAGCCCCCAGCCCCTTCCATCCACTCCCCTTCCCATCCACGTCCCTTTGGCTAAAAGGACACAGTGACCCACAAATCCAGTCACTGACCCCTCCTCAAGCCTCACACCCCAACCTCAGCCCAAATCCCAGCACACCTCCATCAGCCCAGCCCTGTTAAGGGGTGTCTGTACCCCATTAAAGGGAGTTCAAGAGCCTGAAGACGTGGCTACTGCCACAGAGGGACCCAGCCTGGTGAAAAGCTGGCATTTGTGGCACCCAAAGCCACGCTGGACACTCCTCACTGTGGTGTGGCTTACCCTGGAGGGGGGGAATGCTCTGAACCCTTCACTGAATGTGTGTGGTCATTGCTGCACAGGGCTTCCATCCCATCCCAGCCTCCAAATCAGAGAAAAATAGAATGAAAAAATCATAGAATCAATCACAAAATCACAAAACCAGAGTCACAGAAGGGTTTGGGTGGGAAGGGACCTGAAATCCCATCTAGTGCCACCCCTGCCATGGCAGGGACACCTCCCACTGTCCCAGGTGCTCCCAGCCCCAATGTCCAGCCTGGCCTTGGGCACTGCCAGGGATCCAGGGGCATCCACAGCTGCTCTGGCAATTCCAGCCCAGCCCCTCCCCACCCTGCCAGGGAACAATTCCCAATTCCCAAGATCCCATCCATGCCTGCCCTCTGGCAGTGGAAGCCATTCCCTGTGTCCTGTCCCTCCAGGCCTTGTCCCCAGTCCCTCTGCAGCTCTCCTGGAGCCCCTTCAGGCCCTGCAAGGGCTCTGAGCTCTCCCTGGAGCCTTCTCCTCTCCAGGGCAGCACCCCCAGCTCTCCCAGCCTGGCTCCAGAGGGGCTCCAGCCCTGCAGCACCTCCGGGGCAGGGACATTTCCCAGTGCAAAGCAGTGACCCTCGATGTGCAGAAGGACTTCGGCTGGGGCAGGAATGCAGATTGATCCCTGTGCATTTGTGTCAACAATTGTCCCTTTGTGCCTTGACGTCCTCACCGGGGCTCTGGAGAGGGAGAACTCCGGGCTGTGCCAGGGAGGACGGGCCTTGGTGTCCCTGCAGTCGCTGCTCCTGCAAGGCTGCAGCCGGGATTTGCAGGATTTAAGGGCTCAGGCACCAAAGGGCTGGAGGATTTACAAGCTTCGTTTTGTTGCTTCTGGTGGGTAAAGCTGGGAATTGAGGAGAGCCGAGTGCTGGTTCTGCCCCGACAGTGATGCCCCAAGCTCCCACCCCTGGCCCCACTGCAGAAGTCCAGGGTCCCTCCTGGGGTGGCCTGACTGCTGCTGGTGCCAGCTTTGCCCCTCTCCCTCGATGCCACATCNGGGGGGTCAGAGGGTGCTGGGGGTGCTGGGGGGGTGTCAGAGGGTGCTGGGGGCGCTGGGAGTGCTGAGGGTGCCTCCCCACCCACGCCGAAGCAGCTGGGGCTGCATGAGTGAGGCTCAGCTGACGGCGAGCAGCGACAGTGGGCGCGGGGAGCGGGGCTGCGCATCCCCCGCTGCCAGCGCGGCTGCCGGGGCTGGGAAAGGAACAGAAATACCTTTTTTTTTCTTTTTCCCAGGAGATAACGGTAGGGGAGAGTAGGGGAAGGTGGATGTTTCAGAGAGGGACCTGAGCAGGGAAAGGAATCTGCTGGAAGAGTCTCCTCGCTGCCGGGGGTGCCCGGGTCCTGTCCCCGCGGCTCCCCGGGGACAGCAGCTGCTCGGCCAGCCCCCCCGTTCTCACAGCCCTGCGCTGTGGATGTCACGGGGATATCAAAAATAAAGGAGCAGCTCTGTCGCCGGGGGAGCTGCAGCCTGGATGTGGCCCCGGCCACCGGTGGGGCTGGTCCAGCCCAGCTAGCGGGAGCATCCCTCGCGTGGGAAGGAGCACCCCGAGCACACCCAAAATCCCGGGGCAGAGGTTCCGCGGCTGGAGCAACTTCTGGAGCTTGCCCGGGTCACACCAGGGCTGCAGCAGGCACAGGACGGGCGGGTCGCCTCCTGGTTGTGCCGTGCTGGACTTTTCCCGGTGCTTCCCGCAGGATCTGTAACCCACTGAGCCCAGAATGACCCCAAATAAATCAGTCCTGACAGACCTTTCCCTCTCTGGGCATTAAATCCTGCAGAGGAGAATTAAATCCCTGCAGGCCCGGGGACGCTGCATCCCCCTCGGGCTCATCCCCCTCTGCTGCTGGAGCCGTGTCCCGCCCGTCCCTCCCTGCAGGGACCGCTCCCAGCTCCGTGGGTGCCTCTGCCGTGTCCCCAACACCCATCGTGGAGCAGCCCGGCGCCTTCCTGTGTCTTCCAGTGATTTTGCTGCTTACAGGGCCCAAGCTGACAGCTGATCCGATCTGAGTCACGCTCAGCGTGATCGGCTCTGACCCCCAGAGCTGTCGCTCCCGAGCTCCACCGGCTCCTTGTGCTCTGCTGGCTGCGTCCCATAGGGCAGGCATGGATGGGATCTTGGGAATTGGGAATTGTTCCCTGGCAGGGTGGGGAGGGGCTGGGCTGGAATTGCCAGAGCAGCTGTGGCTGCCCCTGGATCCCTGGCAGTGCCCAAGGCCAGGCTGGACATTGGGGCTGGGAGCACCTGGGACAGTGGGAGGTGTCCCTGCCATGGCAGGGGTGGCACTGGATGGGATTTCAGGTCCCTTCCCACCCAAACCATTCTGCCAATCCATGATTCTTCCCTTTTCCAAAGGCAGAGTCTCAGTGAAGCAAATAACAAGATCCAGCCCCAGAAGGAACCTCCCGGAGCTCTGAGCATCAGCCCAGATTCAATATTCCTACCTGGCATTGTTTTTAAGTGAGGATGAGATGGATCCTAACACAGTTTTGAAAAACGGTGCAAGTGGGCAGGAAGGATTGCTGGAGCTTATTTGCAGCTGGGGACACTGGGAAAGGAGGTGGATGTGGCCACAGCTGAGCTGTTCCCCTTTCCAGGAACACCCTGAAACCCTGAGCTGTTCCCATTTCCAGGAACATCCTGAAACCCTGAGCTGTTCCTGTTCCCAGGAATTCCCTGAATCCCTGAGCTATTCCCAGGGACCTCCTGAATCCCTGAGATGTTCCCATTCCCAGGAACCCCTGAATCCCTGAGCTGTTCCCATTCTCAGGAACCCCTGAATTCCTAAACTGTTCCCATTCCTGGTAACACCCTGAAACCCTGAGCTGTTCCCAGGAACCCCTGAATCCCTGACCTGTTCCCATTCCCAGGAACCCCTGAATGCCTGAGCTTTCCCATTCCCAGGAACCCCTGAATCCCTGAGCTTTCCCATTCCCAGGAACACCCTGAATCCCTCAGGAGAGCTCCCATGGCCGGACTGTCCATCCTGATGGCACAAAGAACCTGCCAGGCTTTCCTATGGTCTATCTCAATTTGAAATCTAATTAATTTCAGTATTTTGCCCTTTTTCTTTTGCTTCTGAGGAAATCTGGCTGCAGGATCTTTGTTCCCCACGTATTTCCATGTTCTGAAGCACTTGGAATATAAAAATGGAGTGTGAATCATATCCTTGCTTTAAATAAAGCTCCTTCCATCCTTAAGGATGTGTTTGTCACTGATTGTGTGACTGCTGTGATTGAGCAGTGCTTAGAAGGAACAAAGCAGCCAATAATTATCCTGAAATTCCACCAAGTAGTGCTTTATTGAGGAAGAGATAATGAAAGGGGCAATGTTTGAGGGGAAGAAATAAAATTTTTTATTAAATCAAATTATAGAGATGGAAAATAAAAACTGGCTTTTAACCACGGCCTGGAGTTTGGCCTTGGATAGTGGAAAATGTGGAAAACCTGATTTTTTCTCTCTATCCTATTTAATCTAAAGGTGTTTGTGAGTCACCCCTGCCTCCCTTCCATCCTCTCCCAGCAGAGCTGTCACAGCACTGTCACAGCGGGACAATAAAAGTCATCTCCTCATCTGCCAGGGGGATGGACTGGGGAAATGATTTGTAGAACAGTGAAAGAAAGGAAATATTACCATTCCCTGCTGCAGATCCCACCTTCACCTCGCCGTTTTCCTGATTTTCCTTTGGGATGCTGTGCTGGGAGCCCCGGGAAGGGCTGGGTGATCCCACACATTGTGGGCTTTGGTGGCCTTTTCTCCACTCCAAAATGTCCCAACCCTTTCCAGGCAATAAAAAGTTTGGAGAGCTGGCCCTGGAGTCAGGGAAGTTTCTCCAGTGCCTGTGGGATGCAGGGCTCAGCTTCAGCAGGTTCATGGAGCCTCTGGGATCCGATTTCTGGGAATCACAGCTACAGGAGACCCTTCTGTATCATCCTCTGATGGGCAGAACCTGATTTTTCCTTCACTTTCCCATTTTATCCTGAAAATTCCCTTCTTTGAGCTATTCCTGGCCCCTCTCTCCTCCTGAGGGTGAAGAAATTGGGCAGAGAAGGGGGATTTTGGTGGCACAGCTCACATGTCGTTTTGGGACCCTCTCCTGGGTCACAGGGGAGGGTCACAGTCCTGACAGCTCCTTTATCCAGGGAAGAAGTGGAGTCACCATCCCTGGAAGTGTTCCAAACCCGAGCAGACACTTCCTGCCATGGTTTAGGGGGAATGGTGGGACTCAAAGGTTGGACTTGATGATCTTGGAATGTCTTTTCCAGCCTTGATGTGATTCTGAATGATGTGGAACACTCCAGAACTTCCCCTAAAATATTCTGTCCCACCACATCTTCAGGAGCTCTAGGACAGGCAGGAATTCACTATGTCCCAAATATCCCTCCTTTCACCTTCCCAAATAAATCTGATTTCCCCCCACTGTTCTGAAGGTCCAGTGTGGAGGACACCCAGCCATGGATGTTCAGCAGAGCCTGGGAGAACCAGCTGGAATAGCAATTGAAATTCCAGCAATCCTGGTGTCTGGAGCAGGGATGGACCATGGACACTGCTGGGGAAGGAGCAGCCTGGGGGGTCTCCTGACACCTCCTGAGGACAGATGGAAGGTGCTCCATGACACACTGTGTGTCCCAGACCCCAATTCCATGAGTTTCCCTTCCCTTAAAAACAACACCAAGGAATATATTGGAAACATCTGGAGCAGTGAGAAATGTCCCTGTCCCCAGGGGCAGGAGGGTGGCAGAGAGAATCTGAGGAAATCTGGGGTGGGTTCCAGGGAAGGAGAGGTCATGGGGACCCTCTGGAGAGAGCAATCCGTGTGCAAACATATCCATTGATATGGACACACATCCACGAACACGGACACACATCCATGAACATGGACACACATCCATGAACACGGACACACATCCATGAACATGGACACACATCCATGAACACGGACACACATCCATGAACATGGACACACATCCATCAATATGGACACACATCCATGAACACGGACACACATCCATCAATATGGACACACATCCATGAACACGGACACACATCCATGAACATGGACACACCTCCATGAACACGGACACACATCCATGAACATGGACACACATCCATGAACACGGACACACATCCATGAACATGGACACACATCCATCAATATGGACACACATCCATGAACACGGACATACATCCACGAACACGGACATACATCCATAAAGATGGACACACATCCATCAATACGGACATACATCCATCAATATGGACACACATCCATAAACGTGGACACACGTCCATGAACATGGACACACATCCATGAACATGGACATACATCCATAAAGATGGACACACATCCATGAACATGGACACACATCCATCAACATGAACACACATCCATGAACACAGACACACATCCATGAACACGGACACATATCCATAAAGATAGACACACATCCATGAACATGGACACACATCCATGAAGATGGACACACATCCATGAATATGGACACACATCCATGAACATGGACACACATCTTACGGACACACATCCGTGAATGTGGACGCATATCCATAAACACGGACACACACGTGGATGTGGGCAGTTGTGCGTGGATATAAAACAAGCAGCCTGTCACCAGGAACCCCACCAGGAACCTTCTGCCAGCAGCTCAAACATGGACACCGGCAAAGGACAAGTGACCCATCCCTCCACCAAGGGGGATGGATGTGTGGAGAGAAAAGGAAAAGGCACAAACAAGGCCCTGATTTGGAGCATTTCCAGCAGCTGGCAGGACCAAGGCAGGGGATGGATGCTGTGCTTGACCTGTGGAACAAACCTGCTGAGACCCAGCTGTTTGTGTTGGCAGTGCCATGGTTCCTTCCAGGGCCACCACATCCTTCCCAGGCCTCCTCCTGCCTTCCAGGTTATGGGGTGGCTCCAGGAAATCTCCTTTTCATCCATGTCCATGGTCCCGAGTTCTCCAGGAGTTCCTGAGTTCTTCCTGAGTTGCCCAGGCTCTCCTACTCCCCTGGGCAACTCAGCAGCTCTCTCGTGAGGGTGACAGTCAGGTTGTCCCAGCCAGTGTGCAGATGGCCAGCCAGTGTGCAGACAGGCTTAGGACAGGCCCAACAAGGCCAATAATTGTCCACAAACCAGCAAAACCGAACCCATTCTTCCTCAGGCAATTTTGGGAAGTGGTTCTGGAGCCTCCACTGCTGCACAGTGGTGAGGAAAAGCTTTGGAGTCTCGGAGAAGGTGAGGGGCTCATGACTGGAGGTCTCAGGCACCCTGTAGGGATGGGGACAGTCCTGCTCCTGTGGGAGGAGGCACTGGAGCACTTTCATGCCCCAAATCAGGGCAAATCTCTCTAAAAATCCTCATTATCCCCAGGTCAGTGGGATGGGAATGGCTTCTCCCTGTTCCTCAGAGCTCTGCAGCAAACTCTGCTCCTGCACAGAAAATGGGGAGAAACCATGGATTTGAGGGACTTTTTCCACCTTCCCATTCCCTGTCAGCAGCCCTGGAATAGCAGGTGTGGCAGAAAACAACTTTGGTTATGCACAGAGTCCCTATAAAGGTGATTTTGCTCTGTCATGTGCCACAGCCCTCTTTTCAGTCACCCTGGGCCGGATTCTCCCCATGGAAAGGACAAGGAAGAAAGCATGGAGCTGTTTTGCCAAAAGATGAACTGACAGCTCGCTGTGTCTCTCCACAGTCCATCTCCACATTTATCTTCCTCTCCCCATCCTGCTCTTCCCACATGCAATCTGCTGCTCTGGAGCAATCCGGGTTTCCATGAAGCCCCTGGGGTGATAGGGAGGGAGCTGCTCCCCTTTGGGAGCCTCTTTTAGAGCTGGGTTCAAATCTCTGCTGCTCCTTTTCCCTTCTCAACTCGCCCCAGTCTCCAGGGACTTCAGGGAAACCTTTCCAACTGGGGAGGAATTTTCCACCTAAACACTTTTCTGACCTGAAATCACTTCTTATCTTCCCAGCAGAAAACATTATTTCCATAGAAGGTGCTTTTTCCCTCAGCAACTAAAACCCTTGAGCTCAGCTTCCAGAAAAGAGAGGTTTTATCCTGAACACAGAGCATCAAGTATGGGTTTTTTTGCAAATAAAATTCCCCACGATGTGTCCTGAGGGGCCCATCCTGGGAGTTTCCAACCCCCCAGTGAAGGCTGGGAGCCAGCAGCACATCAGCTCCCTGCAGAGCTGCTCAGCTCCTTCAAACCACCAGCACAGAGCTGGAGAGCCAAGGAACCCTCCCAAGCCAGCCAGACTTGGCTGCCAGAGGGGGCTGAACTCATTCCTGGCGATGCTGTTGGCAGCTCTGCTTCCCTGGGATTTGTGGATCCAGCCCTGGAAAGGCTGGGGCTGACTAATGCCAAACACATGGGCACATCCTTCCCTTCCCTTCCCTTCCCTTCC
>VYZP01035265.1:347680-392064 GCA_013400635.1 Hypocryptadius cinnamomeus | reverse complement strand
CCCCATCGCCTCGGCCCCTTCCCTCCGCAGAGCGCCGGCCGGCCGTGCCCGGAGCCGGACTTCGCCGGGGGCTCGGGCTGCGCCTGCCCCTGGTCCGCCCCCGCCGGGGTTTCCAAGGAGACCTGGGCCGCCGTGTGCGCCGCGGAGCCGCCGCACAGCCAGGGCCGGCGGGAGGCTCGGCCGCCGGGTGAGTGCTCAGCTGCCGCCGGGAGCGGCCGCGTCCCCAGCCGCGCTGGGAGCGGTACGGGGCCGGGATAACCCTCGCTCTCGTCCGCAGGCCAGTTCTGCAGCCCGCAGCTCGGTGCCCAGGACGCGGCGTGGCAGGGAGACCAACTGTCCTCCCAGCTCTACAGAAACAAGCAGGTAAAGGCTCCGTGCCCCCAGTACCCCCGGGTTCACCCCACGAGGCTCCCGACCTTTGTGTCGCATATTGCTCCTTCTGGGTTGGCTTATGGCATGTCTCCCTGTCAGTGGCACGGATGTCAGAACTGACACAAAACTGTTGTTCCTTGCTTGATGTATCTGTCTCCCCCATGTTGTCCTGTGAAGTTGGACGAACTGTGGTGAGATTCCCTATCCATTCTTCCCCTCTTACATCATATTGCAGCAGTAGCCTTGGCACTAAAGAAAACCAGGGGCATGAACAGGGGGGCCTCAGGCTCTGATGATATTGTTGGCTAAAAACACACATAGTGTGTGTCCTCCTGATTCCACCAGGTTTAACTTCATGGGAAATGATTGCAGCAGAATTGCCTAATTACATGGAAGATCAACTGTTTTGACCAACAGGTTTTCCTTGTTACTTTATTTTGTCTTATATTTCATTTTTTTGTAAATCCCAGCAAGAGACAGAAAAAACTGAACTGTTTTCGATGAAGGAACACCAGTTTGATGACTCTGATTAAGTACTTGGAATGATGTTTTGACACAGTCAAGTCAGTGAAAATTCAGATATTATCTTTAAGGTCCCTGGAATCAAACCGTAGTTCCAGATGTCAGTGTACTTCTTTCTTTGGCTCTACCTCAATCATTTAAGTCTGTTTTTGACTAAGCCTATGCTCAGAAGATGCCTGTGGTCCTTGGCAGAAGATTCTTTGTCCTCCTGAAGAAGTCTCCAGAGCTATGATCAGGAGCCATAATCTACCTGCAAACACTTAGATTTCCCATGGAAAAGTGTTAGGTGTCTGCCATTCCTGTTCAGCTTTTGAGAGCAGTGATTATCTCAACTCTGTATATGTACCAGGACTGGCACAGTAGGGTCCAGAATTGAAGAGATCACCGAGTGCTACTTTATCGTAAAGAATGGCAACTGCATCTTGCTTCTGCACTCTACCCCCATAAATTGTTAGTTTGCAACATTTTTTTTTTCACCAGCCAGCTATAAATGGGAAGGAGGGGTGCAAAGGGATGTTTGCTGCAGCTCAAGAGGAGATCCTGAAGCTGCTGTCATGCCCGTGACCATTTCTGGCTGCTCACAGGGCTACTTGTAATTCATTTCTATTATTATTCTGCGGTTGCAGGTTTTTTCAGAGTAATCCTTTCAAACACTCACTTAAAGATTAAAGGAAGTCAAAAGTGAAAACTGAACAGTCATGCCACTTAGATTTATAGAAACAAGAGGCTGGAGGGGGTGGGTTGAGCTCACAAAGCAAACACCCAGATCATCAAATCCAAGCAGCTTGTACCAGAGGGCAATTGTTATTAAGTTACAGAGTCAACATCTATTCATCAATATCTCTATTCCACAGCTTCAAGATACTTTGCTTCAGAAGGAAGAGGAACTTGCTAGGTTACATGAAGAAAATAATAACCTCCGACAATACCTGAATTCTGCCCTGATTAAGTGTTTAGAAGAAAAAGCCAAGGTATTGTGTTCAAACCTGTCATACAAATGTGTGCAGAAGGAACAGGTTGATTAGGTACATGCCAGTAAAATATATGGAAAATCTAAGAGTGTAGACAACCTGCAGTGGAACTCACACTCACATTTAAATTCACAAAGGTGACAGTTTGCTCCAGGGATGATATCCTGTCGGGTTCTGACTGTGGAGACGGTGTAACACCTGAGATAATTAAGTTTAATTTATTAGTTATAAGTAAAATAAGATTATATGGTCAAGGTAAAATTATTCCCTCTAAATTCTTTTTTTTTTAGTAAAAAGTTCAAATTTGAATATATATATATTTTGAATGTCTCTCTTTTGTCAGTCATCCCTTTGATAAGGATATTTTTCCAGTTTATTAATTAAAAAGTTGTGTGGGGTTTTTTTTAATGGTGAAATACAAAATTAAACATTTCAGGTTGGATGAAACATTCTGTTAAACTAAGTATGAAGGGTAGTTTTTTTAACATTTCGATTCTTTGTCTCTCACCTAAACAAAAATAAAGAAAATAATTCTTTCTTGTCAGCTTAAAGACATTTTTTGTTATTCCAACCTTGCCCATGAAACTGAACTATTGATTATTTGCTCAACTCTGTGGATTGGGCATGAGGTAAAAAAGACTGTAGGACACAGGAGACTTTCCTTTTCCATCCTGTTGATGAGTTGATAACATGTTCCTCCTTCCCATGGCCAGACCTGGCTCCTGGCAGTGGAAAAGGTCTCCTTCACTGGGCACAACAGGGAGACGTGGCCACCCCCTGTGTCATGTGGAGGAGGATCCAGTGTGGAGGACTGGATTCATGACATGCTGGGGAGCTTCCTTGTTTATTCTTGCCTTCGTTTGACCACACCTGGATGCCTGAAGGGCCCTTGTCCAGGGATAATGACAACTGAGGTGAACTGATGAGTGCAGTGCCACTCGGGCTGCTGCTCTGAGCACTGCCTTGTCAGGATCACCCTGTTCCAGCATGACTTACCTTTGCATCTTCCCTCTTTGTCAGGCTGCCACTTTGCCCCCCATGCCCTGCTCACCTGCAGAGAGCTGCTGGCACAGAGGCAGGTAGGAGCCCAGGGCTGGGAATGCCATCAAAGCACAGATCTTATTGACATGGTCACACTCTTCTGTTTCAGGAACAGGGTTGTTACAGACACTGTAAAGATACAAAATAGTTGGTCATACCCATCTGTTTAAGCAGAGGGTAAAAAAAAAAAATGTCTCTTTAAGGACAGTAGTAATCAAGTAGTAGCCATCTTGTGCATCTGAGGTCAGAAGCATGTTGCCTTCAGGTATCTAGAAATTCAAGTTTTAATCTTCCGTCTCCACCTTGTTGTTTTGGTCTTTTTAATAGAAATTATTGTCTGGCCATGGGCAAAAAACCTGTGCTGTCCTCAAAAGTACCAAGAGAAGATTAAAAGAGGACCACTGCTTTGTTCCTCAAGAAACTCCTCATGCTTCCAAAGCTAGAAGGAACCTCTTCAATGAATTCACTGCCTGTGAAGAGCAAGCCAGCCCTGCTGTGGACAGCTGGGTCTTGCAGACTTTAGGATTAAAAGATGTGAACACCATTGATGAAGCTTCAGCTAACTACAGTGCCCTGTCCCCAGACCTTGGAAAAGACACATACTGCCTGAGCCCTGGGGGAGCAGTAGACTATGAGCACAGGGAAGGAGCAGCAGCAGTGTTTAGCTGCAGCCACGTGCCTCCAGCCAGCAGCAGCACCCATCCATGCAGCAAGGATTCTCCCTTCCTTCCTCAATTTTCTTCAGCACCATGCATCTCCTCACCTGTGCCAAGTGTTTCCTCCCTCCCAGCCTATGGGTTGCCTTATTTGACTGGTGGTTTGTCACCCAACAAAACAGAAGTGGCCTTCACAACGTGCCTGAGTCCCCACCGCAATGTGAGAACGCACAGCTTCCACCAAGGACAGGCCTTTGTGCGCAGGGACGACGATGGGGGATGGAGATTCACCTGGGTGCCCAAGCAGGCTGAATGATGCACCTGATCAAGGGTCAGCCGTAGAGGATGTAGGAGTCACACTTCACCTTGTGCATCAGAACGTTCAGGCAGAAAAAAGGACCCCTTTTGGGCTTCTTTAGATGCTACGCTGTCACTAACCCACTCCTCATTCCCTCACAGATTTTCACAGATGTGACTCCAGATTTCACTTGGACAATTTTCTGCCCCAGATGTTCAAACTGGATTCCTTTCTCTTGTGCCTGTGTTGAGATACCTGCTTTTACTTGTTTCCTGGGGTTTTGTCATCAGCTCTTCCTTGTTACTGGTAGTTTCCAGGCTGGAGGGCTTTCACCTTTGATAATCACTTTCACATGCACCAAACAGGAAAGCACTGTGGGAATACGCCTCTCTCACTTTGGAAATAGCACCTGTCTCACAGATATCCACAGATCACAAAGGAGGCATAGGTTGGAGGCTGAGGATCAGCAGTTTCTAAGTGATTTATGTCTCTCTTGACTACATAGACGGCCTTGGATTTAACAAACACCCGTGGTTGCCTTAGGTGCTGCACAAGGCTTACCTACCTGCAGTTCCATGGTGCTGTCACATTCTTTGATGATACCTCAAAATAAAAACAGGATTTACTTCTAATGCCTGGAGGCTACTTAGTTACAAGAGATTCAGCAAGGGCAGGGGATCTTCCTAAGGTGTGATGAAGAGACTGATGTGTTTACTTATATGTTTTAAGGGTATTTTGTCTACCAATAAAGGGAGTTTACATGTGGGGAGGCAGTATCAAATAGTGGTTAGAGTGGGTCTTTAGGAACCCCAGCCTTCAATACCAGCTCCTGCCTCTCTGTGTCTGCCAGACTGGGATGGGCTGGGGGTAAGACCAGCATTACTTTGAGAATGCTTTAAAACTCTCTGAGAGAGGGTGCTCTAGCATTGCACAGGACTTAACTTTCACTAGTGCTACTAAATTATGTGAATGATTTGATGATATGAAGTCAATGGACGTGAAGGAAGTTCACCATTACTGTTTTCTGTTACCTTTGTCTTCAGTTCTACAGTAGTTTGACACCTAAGTATTCGAAATAGATTGACTTGGTTATTCTTCCTTTCAGAATGGGGCAACTGACATTGAGGAGGACTTAAGTAAAATCAACCAAAATTGAGGAATTTTTTCAGTGGCTTATTTTCATACAGAAAACAGGATATTCCTCTATTTTTAGAGGATAAAAAAGATCTTCTAATAGCCTGTTGTGCCTTAGAATTGCAATATTTGAGACACTCCATCAGGAGCAGTAACGATTTCCCAAAAGACTCCTAAATAAACAAACTGTATTTTTGGGTAGTTACTTTAAAGTAATTGTGACAGACTTCCAGAATAGGCAGTATGAAAGCGTTGATTGTAGGCATTATTTCACTGGATTAAAAAGCCAACCAAACAAAAAAAACCACCACAAACCCATACAACAGCCACTGCAGAAGAAAACCACAACAAAAACTCAGTAAAACCCAAAAAACTCAAACCAAACAATGCTCATGGAATAAGTACAAATATTTGTTTGGGAAGCTTGCTGTAGCCCATAAAATTGTGGTCGATTGATGAAGGCTGGTCAGACAAGACCACTGTTTCTGTAGTACTTTTCTGCTTTTCAGTGAAAGCTGAAGAAAAATCCTGTCCTACAAACAACTCATTTTTTTCTCAATGCATTTCTTTTCTATTATTCTCCCCTTGCCCCACTATATAAGACAGCGTTGAAAAAATACTCCTATCACTGGAGTTTTTGTTGATGTGTGTGGTAGTGTAGAAAATGCCTGAACTTAACCTGAGTATGTGATGGGAACCCCTGGTACAGGTGATGTGGAGGATGCACAGCAAACTGGGAATAAGATAGTATGGCCAGAGGACTACACCCAACACAGCTGTAGATGCCACATCTCTCAAAGCAGCTGTAAAACAGAAGTAGAGAAGCATCTGTCTATGTTTTCTAACACTATAGAATGCTATTACAGGTGAATTTCAATGCTGTGGAGTCAGCAGCACTAATAAGTGCTGCTGTACTACCAACAAATCTTAAATCAGGGCTTTTTTCTCTGAAGAGAGAGAAAAGCTTTCAATTTGCCTGACATTTCCTTTCTACATTTTTATGTCACTGCATGTGAGAACTTCTGCAGAGAGCCAGAACAAAAGTGTTGGATCTTTGGTACCAAAGTAGGGTTTCAGTAGGAGCAAACTGATACTTGAGCCTTTTGCACAGGGGTGACTGTCTCATTGTCTCGTAGCAAATGAACTATGAATGTGAGGAAATAATTTACTTGAATGAATCCTCTTTTTTCCAGTGGGTTCCTGAATTTTACTCTATATGAAGGAGCTGAGTCCTGTTGGAGAGATTTTTTTCTGAGCCTGACTTTACTGGAGTTCCTTTGGGTAGAGGATCCCATGGAGCTGCTCCTGTCTGCTGATGGGTGCTCCTGACCTGCACGTGCAGACTTAAAATTCTGGTGTAGGCAACTGCTTGAGCAAAATTCTCTGTAGTAATGATGCTGCTGGGCACTGGAGCAGAGGGAGCACACTGGAAAGGAAATAGAAAAATCCCCAAAGCATTTTAACAAATAAATCAGAGTGATTTGTTTTACCCTGAAACCACCATTTGAAACAGTATTTCCCAAGTTACACAATGAAGAATAGAAACAGGGTTTGTCTAACACCAACCCTCAGCAAGCAAATCAGTGCAGTGACCAAACCATTCCTTTAGATAAATATTGCTCCTATTACCAAAAGAAAGCCATTGCTCAGCCAGCCTACCTCACTCTAAGTGCCTGGTTCCTCTGAAAATCCTGCCTTCCTACAGGTGTAACAGATGTGGAAAATGAGCAAGAGACCAATGGCATCTCATGACAGATTACTGTCACACGGTGGGATGTGAGGACAGTTACTGGCTGGGCTGGTGCTGGGTTGATATGTTGATTGAACCTGCTGTGTCCCTCTGATTTCCTTGGGTCTGGAAGCACTGAAGCTGCATTAATGTGGTGCAGTTCTTTGGCCTGCAAAAATGTGGGGGAAAAGGTCTTGCTGCTACAAAGCCTAGATGGAGCTTTGAAATAGGTGTTCAGTCTTGTTTTATGCTCCATCCTCCCTGTTTGTCCTTTTGTATCCATTCCCAGTGGGGGAAAGAGATTCAAAGCCACCCTGCTGCTCATGGAATGTCCGAGGTAAAGCCCAGGGAAGCCCGTGACACATTCCTATGCCCCAGAGGTAGCTAGAGATCAATGGCAATGAAAGCAAAAAGTGGAAACAAAATCCAGTTCTTCACACTGCCATCACAACTAGGTAGCCATGGGATAGCAGAGACAAGTTTCAGCTCGGTACTGTATTTCTAATTTCAAAAAACAGGCAGCTGGAAACAAGGGCCAGAAGGCAAAAGTTGTGGGTTCTGATGCTGCCTCTGGTATTACAGCTAGTTTCTATGCTTTGGATTCTATGGAATTCATCACTGGACCAGTTCATAGCTGTTTGAGAAAAAAACACAACTCTTGCTGCTGCAAACTCCAAGAAGTTCCCTCTTGCCAAGGATCAGTACCAGGCCCATAAAACTGCAGGATGGGGAACTATGACTTGAATGGCCCTGGGTAGTTCTTTGAGCAGCAGTGAACTTCCTTGTCTGTAAATATTAATCTTGTATTAACATAATTTGTTTTATTTTTTTATTTGAAGTTTGCTTTATTGTGTGAATGTAGCATGCAGCTGCATAGTTTAAAATAATCCATGCTTCTAGAAAGGTACACTAACAGAAATGGAAGTTGATTTAACACTTAATATGGTGATGTTCCTGATTTTTGTGATTTTAAAAGGCCATGATTATATGTAAATGTCAATTTTACCACTGTCACTAAGTTATGGCTAATAAAACTTAGCATCCAATTGATGCAATTGTTTCTGCCCACTTCAGCACCCATTAAACCATGCAGCTGTTGTTCACACAGCATCCACCTGGCACCTACATATCTCCCCAGAGGACTGAAAGGCACCTTTATTCCCTACAGTCACAAGTGTCCACACAAGGACATGCCATGTTTTTATGATACCAGATCCAACTATATTGACAGCCAGAGGTGTGCTCATTTCAGCCTGGGCTTGCACAGTGTATTGCAGTGATCCATTTATTGCTTTGAGTGAGGAATAGATACCATGCTACCAAACAGCAAGGACAGAGGGAAATATTGTGCTTTTAGTCTGTTGTTTTTGCAGCATCTGGCTCTCTCACTTATACCTTCCTAGACAGCTGAGCATCCTGATCCAGGACAACCTGACTCGTTATAGTACTCTCACTACTCCTGATTTTAACTCTGAAATGATGAATTGCAAAATGGCACTGAGGTGTCACGAAAATCACATAAAGAGACTGGAGGTGAGACAGAAAAGTCTGATTAAAAAATTCAAACCTTTACTTAGCTCCACTTGACAACAAAGAAAAGCTGTGTTAGTTATTAACTTTCCCTTCTGTACATGAGCCGGTTTATTGGTAACCATGCACCAGCTGGGACCAGAGAGATTTTTCATTGGAATGAAGATGGCTTATTGCTTATGAAAAGACACAAAGTGAGCCTTCCTTAATCTCTTTTGCCCTCATCTTGAAGCCGTACTAAGTCTATGAGATGATTCATAAATACTCTGGCCTGTTGCCAGGTAGCTGACACCCTATCATAGAGAGAGAGCAGTCTATAAATAATTCGAGGAATGAGCTGTGATTCACCTAAAATGCCATCTCTCCAGTCATTCCTCTGTTTCATCAGTTGTGCATCACTGAGTTAGTTTTAGGCTGAATGCTTAAACACAGTGCAGCCCAAGGAAATCAGTATAATAATAGTTCACAAGGAAGAGATTATAAAAATCATTATGAGTATGAAGAGCTGGGAGGTCTGAGGTCCCCATTTTCCCTAATTTATTTTTAAAAATCCCACTCGAAGTGTGGCTGTAGTACTAGTATGGTTAGCTGAAACTCCCCAAAACTGCTGCCTCCAAAGCTGTTACTAGTCAAAGATCACTCTAAATATTCATTTACTAAGCAATGTTTGCATGTGTAACATCTTCCACCATGACATTATTCTCCGTTAGTGATCACAGAACACAGGGTCAGGAACTGGGAGCACAAACAATGTAATCAAAACCAGCTTCCAGCTGTGCAGAATGGAGGCCTAACAGCCTATGAGGGAGCGCAGATGTGCTGTCAGTGTCCCAGATGTGCTGTCAGTGTCCCAGATGTGCCATGCGAGCCCAGCTGTGTAGAAAGCAGCAGCCGCACGGCCGAGGCCGCAGCAGCGCGGTTACACCCAGCGGTGGGGAGCGATGCCGATTCCCGCTGCGGGGCTGTTTCCCCAGGCTGTCACATCTGGGGGGTCCCGGTGCACATCTGGGGCTCTCGGTGCCCACCGAGCCGCTGCCGGCTCCCGGCGCGACCCGCCCGCAGCCGCGGCCGCCGGCCCTGGCCAAGGTGCTGAAACGGCCGCGCCGCGGGCACGGGCTGCGAGAGCATCAGGGCGAGCAAGGCTCCCCAGCAGAGAGAAACGCGGTATCCCACCCAAACGTGGTGCGACAGCCCTGTCCCCGTAGCAGCAGCTACCAGGGCTCGAAGGACGCTGTCACACGTGATGGCGTTGGTTAGAAAAATGAGCTTGCTTTGATCTCGAGGCAATCTTAACGTGATAACACAACTGGGGGCGAGGAAGCAGGGAGAAACACCATGTTCACGGGGCTACATCCTTGGTAACTGTAAATGACACTTTGCAGGTACAAGCAGTGCTGGGCTCCTCTGCCCAGGCTGTGAGACAGCTGGGTAACAGGCAGGGTAATTTCAGAGTATCCTACTCCATATCACTGCATGTAGAGGCAGTGTCAACTGGAAAGCACCCCTTTACCAGTGTTATGAACTGCAGTTTATCCCTTTTACCAGTGTTATGAACTGCAGTTTATCCCCTTTATCAGTGTTATGAACTGCAGTTTATCTCAGATACAGAATAAAGAACTGCCTCCCAGCTGGGACAGAGAAACCAAGAAATCCCTGTAACCTTTGAGAAGAGCATCTTTGTAACCTCCAAAACATTGCATGTTTGATTATCAGCTCCATATATTATGCTTGATTCTACAGAAACATTTGTTACTACAGATTTAAAATAATCATCACTCTATGTTTTAGGATTATTTAGACTATACAGGTAGGAATTATATAGGAAATTGTATCACAAATGTTAATCACTGTAGTAAATTTTGTTCTCCTTCCCCCAGACTAGGATTCCCAACAGCCTCCCACATTCTAAAAGGTTTTTTCCAAGTTACACTTATAAGTAGGACCTAAAATATACATATATTGTTTCTGTTTTTTCTCCAGCATCCACTCTGGGATTACATGAAAGACAGCTGCTATAATGATTTTCAGTAATCAAGAGACAGAATATAATAGCAACTACCTTTCTGCTGCTCTCCTACTTCTTTCTCATGTAGTCCAATTTGAAATCCAGGAGCTCAAATTTATCTAACATCAAAAAGTGATAAAAAAAGGAAAAACCTATGCTGATGGAAAGCCTCTAAGGAGACTCTGGTTTTAAGTTGACATCTCTTTTGGTTATAAAACCACGCAGTTCCAAGACACAAGCAACTCCTCTAAGAAATACACATCCTTATCCAAATCTAGACAAAGTCTTCACCAACAGTGTAATCCAGGTCAGCTCATTCCCAAATTCTGAATATTACTGTAAAGCAAATATCAGCTCAGCAATATTCAAACTCAGCTGTAATTGTTGCACCTGTCTTGAGTTCTAGTTCCCTCCCTTGGAGATAGAATCAAGCAGAACAAGTGGGAACGGCAGGATCCCTTCTTGCTTCAGGAAACAGGACTAATTTTGTTTACCTATGGGTCATGAAATATTTAGTGATACCTTTCTGCAAGTGAATGGAGAAACACTGACTTAATACTGGTAGTATTGTTCAAACCTGCCAGCTTCAGTTTCCTTCAGAGAGTGATATTAGTGTGGTAATTTTTCTTGTCTTCTTACCTGAACAAATCAACAACACTGCTAGGGGAAAGATTACCTGTTCCTCCACTACAACGGTTTCATTGCAACAAAAGGGTTTTTGTGAACTTTTACAGTCTATAAGAATTGCAGTAACCCACTGAAATCAGCATGGCCATGTCTGACCCCGAGAATAAAATGGAGCTGAGAGAGCTTTAAGTTTCTTCTTAGTAAAAGAACTTTTATCAAAATGAAATATCATTACCTTAATGGCCCTGTGGCCATTCCAGAGGTATATAAACATTTGCTGTCTATCTGTAAACCATTCAATTATAAAGATCTTGATACTGTGTAAATATTTAACTACAATAGAGGATATAAATCAGAGAAAGTGATTCTGTTTCATTTCACTGGTGGCAATAAATCACATGCTATTCAGACTACTTGGCTACAGCTAGATAAATGGTTGAGCTGTGAGTACAGGCAGACATACCTAAAATTTCCTGTAAAGCAAGTCCTAATTTAATCCAGAATTCATTAGAGAAGGGATTATTAGCAGGGAAGATTAGCAGTACCACAACTCCAGAAACCTGAAGCACTTCCAGATATTTTTACTGTATCATCCAAGAAGGGAGAAGTTGCGAATACCCAACCTTTGGACGAGTTGTCCAGAAGATATGACCAGAAACGTGAAGGGGCTGCAAAAGCAGGTGCTCTTGAGTTTGGGCCCCTGGATATCAGTGACAGAGGCAGCAGAGAAAAGGACTAGCCAGTAAATTCTGGTCTCGTTCAATCAGATAGGACTGAGTATAATTAGAAGCAGCAGCACGATGGAGCACAAGCGGCCAGTCAGTCCTGATCCAAGGGCTGATCCAGGTTTCTGTGCTATAATGAAGGTCCTGGAGCTCCCACATGAGAAACAGCCATGGTGTGTGTCACTGCTCCAGGGACACAACACTGGGGTCCCCATCACAACAGGGACGTGAGTTCCCTCAATGCACTGCAAATTGAAAGTTAAAGTCTTCCAGGACTTGGCTTTTTCTATGAGAATAACAACTGCAAGTGCATGGACTCATACTCAGCTGCAGCCACCAGGGACTGAGTCACTGTCACCATTCTCCTGTGAACTGCCACTGCAATTCCCTCTCTTTGGCTTTCTGATGCACAAGGTTTGGTGCCAGCCCTGGGTCCACAAGGACGGGTCGCACTTCCTCATTTCTAAGAGCCACCAACACAACTGCTTGTTTTGTCAGGACTTGTTTATCCTCACATCCTCATTTCTGCCTGTTCCATCCTCTACCATCAAAACACTTCAGCCAGAGGAACAGTTAGTGTCACCCAAGTGGCTTACAGACCCCTTCTGCAGTCTTTAAAGGGACAGCAAGGAGACAAAAGACCAGACAATTTGAGAAAATAAAGTAGGAATGAGATGCTTCTACTGGAAAAGTATGGGATGCTCCTGTTCACAACATATCACTGCCCCGGGGCACCTGAGAGGGTCTCTGCTTACCTTTTGCTTTGCTCTGGAATGGGCTCTTTATCAGAGAGAAATGCAAGATTTGCTCATGAAAAGATAAGAAATGGGTTTATTTCTATCAGTTTAGACTTAGGGTTTATCTTCCTGCTTGCAGGACACTTCATCCCATCAGTGCCACCTGGGGGGCCCAGCTCCACAGACCCATTCCCAAGAGGAGGAAGAGGAGGGTGAGCCAAAGATCCAACAATCAGAAATTCTGCAAGACAGTGTGACTGCAGAGAGAGCAGGTATAAGCTATACGCACTTTTCTCAACTTTTCCAAGCTGTATGGCCTCACCTGGGGCTGATGACAGTGGTTTTTAATCTGAGCAAGAGCAAAAATTCCCTCTGCCTGCCCTCTTTTTCCTCTTGGCCCACATGAAGGTACAAGTTCAACGAGTGCCTGCAAGCCCCAGTGCATACAAACGAGCCTTGTGCAGCATTATATTTTGATTTTCTCTACCCCCCCTTTGGGCTCCCCTGGCTAAAGTCAAAGAAACATTGAAAGCATCCAAGTAAATCAGTCTATTGCATTTTCTCATCAGCTTAAAATGCTCTCCTTGGTGCCAAAAAAATGACAATCCACCAAAGAACCAGGCTTGCAGGATAGTTGTATTGAAGCTATTTCTTTTTGCCTTGCCATCTTGAGAGGCCTGTTGGCAGGGAGCATATCCCCCTGCTCTCCAGTCCAGTGTGCCATACTGAGCACACAAAATTATACACATGGCTCTGACAGAGGGTGTCCCAGCAGAAACCTGCCCCATGAACACTTGCCTCCTACCATGGTCATCCTGAAACAGGTCAATTAAGTGCACTATAATAAAATAAAACTACTCAATAAAACCCTGTCATAAGACAGGAGCCCATGCATGTTTGTGTGTTACCCACCCTGAGGGACTGGGCTGAATCCATGAACCACCCTGAGCTAAATGGCTTTGGGGTTTTAGGGTGACCCCCAACAGCCTGAGCCCTGGGCAGGCAGCAGGGTCTGAGCCCTCTTGTGTGCTTTGAGCAGAGAGGGGAGCTGGGCAGAGAGAGAGGCTGGGGCTGGCTGCAGGATGGCTGGCACAGGGCAAGTTCCTAGGATGGCACAGCCGCTCCTTAACACATGGAAGTGATTTATTAACAAAGAAGCAGACCCAGTGTCCCCAAGAGTCGTGTTCTGCAACACTACCCAGTCGTCTGCCCTGCACCTGAGCAGTTTAAGCCATGGCAGCTACTTCTGTCACCACCAAAGCTCAGGCTGCCTGCAACCAACTGCAGCACTTCACCCTGCTCTCCTCTTCCACAGCAACAGAGGAGAGGCACAGAACCCCAAAGAAAGGAAGATGGGAAAAGTGTGTTATCCACTGTTGGAAACAATAAACATTCCCTACAATTATAATCTGTAATATGCTATCTGAACAAAAAAAGTAGAGTCTGAACATCAGCTCAGATAAAGGAATTAATTGCTAAGTTGCATGTGAACAGTTTAGAAACACCTGTTTTACAGAAGTCTGGGGAAGTTTTAGAAGGATAGAAGAGATAAAAAAAATATAACTCTAAAAGTCTATGATAACCTTTTTCTGGCTATTGCCTGAGTCCAAGTCAGAAGAGTTAACATGCAATGGGAGACAGCAGTCAAGGCTGGAGTGAAGGGGAGCAATAGTGGCATGTTTTTCTTTCTTATTGATTTAATTTTCAGTGCACTCTGGAATTGGCTGTTCATTTCAGCATGGATGCACTCAGCAGTTTGTGACACACTGTGCTGCTTTGCTCTGCCAGCTGTGCTGTGCCTGCCAACATTTGTTGAGAAATAACAGGAGGTCACACATGGTGTCAAAAAAAAATACCCCTGGCACAGCACATAGAAAAAAGGCATTGTATTAGTGGCAATGAATTCAGACCTACTGATGGTGGAATTAATGAAATCCATGGCTGGCACTCTCTTTGCATCCCAATGGAGGCTACAACAAACAAAGAAAATGTACTGGCCACTAGCCCATGGGGTCAGCAAACCAGCCTTGTCCAGGGCAGCTGGAAGCCCATTGCCTTCCTTGGCAGGCCCTGAAGTGGAGAATGGAATTCAAGTGCTTCCCTAGGACCTCTCTTCTCTGACTCTAAGGCAACAGGAAACCAGGAGACAGGGAAGCAAGGAGCTAAGTAATGCTCATGGAGAAAAAACAGCACAGAATGGTGAGAGGCATTTGATTATTTTTGTTTAATTTTCTTGGTTTCTTAAGCTCTTTTTTTTATTTAGCTACAGGGGAAAGACATCTTTTCCTTTGATTCTTATTTGCCCTGAAGCTGAAACTCATCTCCTGATCATCAGCATTTGCTTATTGTTCTTTTTTTTCCTGAAGGGTTTCAAGTCCCTTTCAGGAAACTCTCAGAGACATTTATGCTGGCCTTTGTCTCCCCATTCTCTTTATGCTGCCCAGAGACAATTAAGGATACATGCATTTCTACGTAAAGACAAAATTCCTCACAATAAAAGCAAGGATTTAGGCAGGCGATGTGCATCCTTGGACATTGTCAGCAGGTGACTGGACAAGGCCCTGAGCAACCCAATTCAACTTTGAAGCTACCCTTTTGAGCTGAAATGTTGAGCAGAAAACCTCTGAATGTCTCTTCCTACCTTCATATTTTCAATATTTCAGTGATTCTAAATCCACATCTGATCAGCCTTCTCTTCATGTACTATCTACATGCAAGTGAAACTCAGTCAGCACTCACCTGCCTTAGACTAGCCAACCTTAGCTGCAGCGTGATCCACCACTTGCCTTTTTCCCCTATAAAATAGGACTATGGATTCTTGCTTTTATCTTCAGACTTTCTACCTTTGTCCAAATGCATTTGGGAGCAGAATCCAGAAATTGCAGCTGTTCCCCAGGCATCTCAAAGCACAAAGTTATTTGTTGATGTTTCTGCATTAACCCCAGCTGGGTGTTCATTCCCTTTTGAAAGGATAATTTAACTCCTACTGCTGTTCAAAAATATAGTTGGGTGCACCAAGTCACACACATGCCAGTGTCAAATCTAGAAGAACCACCCACTGATCAAAAAGACACAAGTCATTGCTTTCTCCTAGGGCATTTTAATGCAATTCTTTCATGTTTAATGTTTAATATGAGTGGAATAATAGTTTGTCTCTTGCTATCCCCCATTAACACAGATCAGAGGCACCAGATGCTTATATCCAACTTAGTACTTCCCAGCTGGTCACCCAACCAATAGGGTGGTTGAACCAATAGGTTTAATATGGGGAGAAGACTGTACAATTGGAAGCCTCTCCTCTCAGATAGTTTCTAACAAGCAGTAGCTAATCATAGATGTGAGCCCCTCCTCAGACTGCATTATTCTGCAATTCCACTGTAACTCATCCCTTGTAGCACCCTGAGAAATCTGATAACAATTTTTGCCATTACAGATTGACAGATTCTCCCTAAAGCTAAGCTGAAAACAGGTGATTCTGTCATGTTGGGCATTGACATTATACCCTTTGTTTTCTTTTTGGAAAAAAAAAAGAAATCACTGGACAAGGAAAATTAAGGATTTTTGTGTCAAAGGCTTTGAAATAGAACATTTGTGGTTTATTTTATGTCTGAACTGGAACTCTTCTCAAAATCAGTAGTACCCATTACATCCTCTCTCATCTGGAAGATCAAACTGCCCACAGACAAATGCCCTGGAAGAATCAGTTTTGCACAAAAACTCTGCTTAAGCTGAGCAAGGAGGTGGACAAAGAGACAATAATTAGTGATTTATGGATGTTCAACTGTTTCTCCATGCTCGCAGCCAGCCTGGAGCAGGGAAGCACTGCTCATCAGCTCCACGGAAGCCAACTGTCTATGGCTTGCAAGTAAGGAGGGACTTGCCAGATAATACCAATGATCTGGTGTTGGGGTTAAAACTGCTTTTGGAAGACAGAGGAGGCAACCATGTGTGCTGATAAAGCCAACAAACTTGGAACCAAGGCCTTTTGTTTTCTTTCCTGTGATGCCAAGGAGAGGAGCGTGCCTGGGTCTGCACAGAGTGTTCCCACTGAACAATGTCAGACACACGCCAGTTTGGAGGAATGCCAGTCTAGGGCCACCTCAGTGAACTCATATGGCAAGGCAGAAGGAACACACAAAGACCAGACCAAGGTTATCACAGTCTTCCCAGAGAAGGCCAAAGCAACCATTTGTCATCATTATGTTCATTCTCTATTCTTATTTCTGTCCTCCCTAGAAAATAAAGTAATGCTTACTAAGAAATAAAAAGAAGGAAGAAACAACCTGAATACCTGAGACTGGCTAAACTGATGGAGAAGATGAAGAATAACCAGAATGGCTGGCAAAGCTCCTATTCTTCCTTTATGAATGTTACACAACCCACTGCTTAAAATATCAGAGCCTTGATTTATTACTTGCCATGGTGTAAACAGGTTTTGATTGCTTGGCACCTCTCTGCTGTCAAAAAAAATATTGAAGAAAGTGTCCACCCATGGTGGTTCTCTATGCATGTCCTGTATAGCTGAGACTCATTTTTGCAGACTCAACTTCCAGCAGACTTCTCAGCAAGTACCCTGCTGGACTGGGACTCTTGTCAGTCCAGTGGAGTCTCTACACCTCCTACTAAAATACATTTGCATGTGAAAGGCTGGAATAGGCATATAAGCAGTAAAGAAACAGAAACTAGAGAAAAACAGATTAAAACAGTGGGAAAAAAACTGGGAAAAAAACGGTGGGAAAATGCAAAGACAGAAATGATAGTATTTTACCTTTCTGTGGTATTTTTCTATCAATTAACCTATATTTGCAGCATTTTACACTTGTCTTTGGTTTTGCTCACTTCTCCTTAGCAGAGAAATTCCCTGGTTGGATTTGCCTCTTCACTGTAGTCTTACACAAGGTGTGAGAGTAAGAGCCCAGCACCACACAGCCCACAGCTAAAACGTGCCAGGGTCAAAGATCAGGGACAAGCCTTGTCTGCATAGAAGGGCAAACTGGAACACACACCCTGAAACACACAGCTGCTGATTATACCTTCATCTCTAGCTGTTATCCCCACACTGAGTCTGTGGTGCCTGGGGGCAGGCAGGAGAGGATGGATGGTCATCCTTGCCTCTGACAGACAGCCCTGGTATCACAGCAAGTATTCAGCCTCTGCCTGGCATCCATCATCCTGCTGGCTGAGCCTTCACCACAAACAGTGACTGCCGTGGCTCCACAGATCTGCTCCTGTAATCCCAGCACTGAGCAATCACTGAGGGACAGAGTAATTCCAAAAAATCACAATTCAACATGAAGTGACACAGGGGAATGAACACATTCATGTTGCATCCTGCCATATACCACTGCAGTCAATCCTCCCCAAGCATGAATTAGGGTATCAGAAGGTGTCCCAGGCAATAAACCAACCAATTTGGACTATTTTACCAAAGTTTTCCCACTGGGGACGTAACCTCTTCAGACTGTCCCTGAAGAAATCTGATTCTCAGCCCTGGCAAACGATAACAAGCAGAGAAAATGGTACACTCAGACACTTCCAGTCCCATAAAACGATCGGGTTGTGATCATCAGCCCACAGAGGAGGAGGATGGCCGTGCCAGGTTAATCCAAAACCAAGGAAAGGCAAACAGAGTGGGCATGGGACACCTGGAGGCATGTGCATTAATTTTGCTGTCCTGGGTCTGATCATTTACGCCAGCAGCCCTCGATTAGCTGCTTCCTTGTTGACACTAGGTCTGGTTGAGTTGTTAAAGAACCGCAGAGGACACTGGAGAGTCTTCATTGTAACTGCTGAATTGAGAGCAAACAAGGAAGCTAAAATTAATCACTTGCTCTTAGATTGCCATCGTGGTGCACAACACACACCACAGATAAACTCCCTTCCCTACAGGGAGAGCCTGGAATGCTGTCCTGCCCCAAAAAGGAGATGCAGAATAGCAGGTCCAGGAGCTACAGTCAGTTTGGGTAGCTAAAAACACCTCAGCAGGACTGTGAAATGGTGGGGTATGAGCTCCTATCTCAAGAGATCACCTGAGGGAATCAACATCAGGCAATAAGGCAAGCTGCCAGCCTGGCACTTTACATTAACTTCTGACCTTATCCCCTGCTTGGGTTTACTTCTCTTTTACTGTGATCTCTTCAGCATTCTCCTGCTGTCCATCTTCCTCCTGGAAACACATCTCACTTTCTGGGGATCAGCAAAGGAGACTGTGCAAAGTTTGCAAATACTTTACTCTCTTTGTTTCTGTTTGAAATAACTGCTCATTCACTCAGGTCAGAAGAACTGCTTGGTTCTAAGTTATTCCCCAGTAGTAAAACTCCTCTGCTTTGGGGTGCTCAGCTTTGCAGTTAATCATGGAAATACTAAAGGAGGAGAGAAATTTCCTCTTTTGCCACTGTGAGTTTGCCTTTGCCAACTCCACTCTCCTACTTCTGATAGGTATTAGGAGTCAGCATGATAAAAATAATAGCAAGAGTTTAGTGGCAAACAGCATCTTTTGAAGAGTCCCATGAACTTCTTATCTTGCATGAAAAACCAAGGTCTTTCTAGAGGTGAGAATAAAACCAGAGGAAGTGCAGCACAAAGTGCCCTGGGGGATACATCTCATGATGGAGCCAGAGCTGCCACACCAGGAACAAAACCCTCATGTCCCTGGAACAGGTGAGTAATAATTCTTCTGAGCCTCTAGCTCCTGAAGGGCAACTACACAGCTTCATTTTCACTGGTGCTGAGGAATCTCTGGAAATGAACCTTGTGTTAAAATTACATTCCTGCTTTAGAAATCAACACATTCTAACAAATCTCCCCTACACTGTTAAAAACCTCTCAGCTGAAGCTCCAGGGGAGTAGCTACCCTGGGCACCAGTGCTCAAGTGAATCTTCAGCCACCTGATATTCCCAAAGTCCTTACAACACAGCTGCTAAATGTTTTTTGGTCTTTACAACCACTGTGCAGTCCATGAAAACCAGATATGAAAGATCAATTAAGGGACAATTGATTTTAAACTTGCACCTCCGTTCCCTCCTGCTGGATGTGCTCAGACACAGCCCTCTGGTGGCTTTGTCTGTGTAGAGGTGAAGCTGGGGTTTTTTAATTATTAAAAAAAAATCTGCCTGGAAGGATTTGACATAACAACTATGATCAGCTTGAAGCATCACAGTACAATACTTGATAAAAAATTAAAGTGTAAAACCTCATTACTCATTGCCATCTTCTGGCCAGAGCAGTGTAGTGTATTCTCTTACTAAAACAAGCTGCAGTGTAGAGCACAGACAGGCAAGATGCAACACACAATTGCACAAGTGCAACCCTGGTTTGGCTGCAGTATGTGCTGCTCTACAGGCAGGGTATGAAAGCAGCTGCCTGAGATTCACCATCCAGCTGGGACAGCTGCTCAAGAAGTGAATCTGTGAAAAATTATACATTTGAAAGTATTTGAAAGCAAATCTCACTGAAACCTTTATCTGAAATGGCATTTATCCACCAAGTTCTTTCTCAGACTCTAGTTATATTGAAATGGTTATCAATCATTTCAACACCCTCATCATGCTTAAAGATAAAATACCCTTTAAAAATCACTCTTTAGTTAATCTAATCTCTTCCAAACCAGTGTCCTCCAGCAAACTATAATATTTGGGGCTAGGCTAGTACATCTATATTCAATGAGCAATACTTGCAATGACAGACCATTTATTTGTGATCCAGAGGCCAAATTAGGCTTGGCACAAATGCACCACACATCCTGCAGTAGTCTGATTGCACACCTATTGCCCCACTATTCAGAGTACAGTCCCAGTCAGCCTGCAAGTTTATGTTTATACACCAAATAGATGCAGATAGGAGGTGATGTGGAGGAGATTGATCACTATCAAAATGATCTGACAACTGGATGGGAAGTGATTCTACCTGTCCTCAGCTCTTCCTGCTTTGTAATCACCTGCACAAGTGAAAGATTCTTAGTCTTAGCAGAGAACAGTTTTCTCTGCATCATTGTGGAAGATCATTGCTCATAATCACCTTTCCCTGTATTTTCCCATCTTGAATACATCATACCAAGCTGCTTCACCTAAAGGCCTTTTAAAATACACACAATTTCTCCAAATTTCCATATAAAGAGTCAGTGCGCAGAGCTTTTTTCCACCTCTCCCTGCAAAGAGGAGGACAAAGGAGAGATCTGGATGCCCTCTGCTTGCCTTCACCCTTGTAGGGGAGCACCTGTCCTGTGGCCATGAGTGATACCCCAATGGAGAAGCAGTTGTATATTTACACGACACACCTCTTGAATCTATATGAATTTTGACAATTTTTCACCAATCCCTAACCTCTGCTGTCTTTAGCCTTTAGGTAAACAAATTGGAGGGTTTAACTGGGAATTTAACATAGCATAACAAGAAAAGAGCAAAGTAAGTAAATAAGTTAAATCAAAGGTAATAAAATGTAGCAGGATAAAGGAATAAAACCACAAGCATCGTAGCAGTAGGTATTTGCAATAACCAAGTTCCCTACTCCTTTTACAGAAATACACCTGAGTCAAGGAGTGGTACAGTGCCAGAGCTGCTCCAGGTGCACTGGGAGGCTCTGCAATTCTTCCCCAGAGCAGCACAGCACTGGAATTCTGCTCATGCTTTCCCAGACATTCTTCACACTGCCCTTTTTCCCTGTGCTCCCTCTAGATGTTTTAAGTCCCTCCTGTGGAGCATCAGCTGGCAGCAAGGGGGCTGCTCATGCAGATTTTCCAAATCCTGTGCTGTTCATCATGTGCTGCTGTGACAGTGCTGACAGTCTCCAATAGTCTCAGCCTGGCTGCTCTTTTCCCAGTTGTGTTGCCAAACTGAACTTGAGACACTTTCTTTTCACCACTTCTTTGTGATGGCTTGGTTAACACCCTGATCTTTTCCTCATGGTCTTTAACCATGACATGTTTTCAAAGACCCATTTGTTCTCTGAGCCTTGGATTTGAGGACAATATGTTGTCTATTCTTGCTTTACAAAAAAACATCTTCATAAATCTATATTCCCTTTGGATTCCCTCTTAATTATTTAAACTGTTCCATAGACAAAGATGGGTATTATCTAAATATATAGTCATATTTGTTTATAGAGTTTATTTTACTCAGTAACTATTTTAGAATACTATTAGGACATGGAAATCCAATCAGATTAGGCCTGTCTCTTGGTTATGTTTATACAGACATCAGTCTTCAATTGAAGTTTTTACCCACTAGTGCCACTGCTTTTCTGGATAAGTGATTGTATCCAAGCTCCATAAAATAAGTCCTTGTTATAAGAGAAGCCTGCAGCAGTTCCTTCATGAGTACCTCCAGGAAAGGTATCCAGATTTGTTTGAAAGCAACTTGACCTTCCAAGTGGATGACTGATGCCATTGTTACTCGTTAAAGCACTCAAATCACATCTTGGCCATCATTATAATATGCTTTTACACATAGTAAAAGCTGGATTGCTTTGAATAAAAAATTCAGACCTTGAATCACTTGCACTAGAAAAAGGGAACAGATGATATCACCTGAATGCTCCTTTTACGAGGTGTACAGCCCGTGAGGCCTGGAAGGCAATAAACAGTGATAAGAAACACATGTGAGGGGAGCAATAGCAGTGAGAGACCCAGCCAAGAGTTACAGTTTTTTCTACTTATTCTCTGAGCAAATGTAATACGTTTTTCTTGTTCAACTCTGCCATGCAAGCTAGTTAATGGATCATTCACAGTGAAAACATAATTAGCAGCAATTAATAAAGGAGAAATGGCTTGCATAACAGCCTACACAGGACATCTTGCCAGGAGACCACTTATGAAACACCACTTATTAACACCATAATTATGACTATCTGCTGCTTGCATTGTATTTGCAGGTTTAAGCTCCACTGCATAAATTGTGTACAACATTGCTGTAGGACCAGGCTCCAAGCACCTAATAAATAGATCTAAAATTTTTGGAACTGTCCCACTAGTAGCATTTTGCACCATTGGGTGCTACTACACATGCTGTGTGAAGAACATATGGAAACAAATTGCTGTGCCCTACAGCTGTGCCTGCAGTGGGTGCTGGCAAAATTGCAGCAAAAAACAGTTGAGGTGGTTGAGATTAATTCTGTGAAACAGCTGCAGCTTTGAGGCAGTCCAGGAGGCTTCTCTGAATTTATGCAAATAAACAACATTTACAGGACAGAAAGGAATCACAACAATTTAGGGTTTCCACCATGTCTTGGCAGCATCCTGACTCATATCTGCTGTTTGTGGTTGCAGAACATTTTACACTGAGATTGTCAAGCAGACAATTCATGGACTGTGTAGAGTCCCTGGATACACACAGGTGGCCTGCATTAAATGCCCATATGCTCCACAATTTCAGCTTTCAGACAGTAAAAGACTTTCAAGCAAAAAATAAAGATTAGGCATGCTGGCCAGAGGGAAAAATAAAACAGAAATCAGAGGAAGATGAAACAGAAGAAAATAGGGAAAGGAAGAGAGAGAGAAAGCAGCAGCTCATGAAAAATGAGCTCCCTCACAAAGCAACTCTGTCAAATATGACAGATTGAGATATTAGTCTGTTTGATGCTGAATTAAAGACTGGCATCACCTGGGATGGCTGTGCAAGCCCTGCCTGAAGGAGCACACTGAAGAGTGCAATGACCCCTACATGTTACCAGTTACCAAAGCCAGCAGGACACCCTGAAACCCAGGATTCTTCCCTCTCCCTGGAGAACAGCAGCCCTCAGCCTTGTTCTCTGATCTCAGAGCACTTTAACCAGTTTGTCCTGAACACTCAGACATGACAGTTTGGATTCCAGTCGAGCAGCATAAAGTGCATGGTCTGTTGCAGCTGAGGCAAGGGAGATGCTGGCAATGCAGCCCCTATTGTTTGCACAGCAAGGGCTCTGGTTTTGTTTCAAAACACAATAGGTTGATTTGAACGCATTTTCCCTCTTGAAATAACTCATTTAAACCACATGACAAAATAGATTTTGAAACAAAAACTAGTTTTTCAAACCCCACATCTCTTTCAAGAACTAGGAACTTGGACAACGTGTCCCCTGTGCTCAGCACAGGTGAGGCCACGCCTCGAGGACTGTGTCCAGTTCTGGGCCCTCCAATTCAGGAAGGACATTGAGGGGCTGGAGTGGGTCCAGAGAAGGACAATGAAGCTGGTGAAGGGTCTGAAGCTACAAGGAGTGGCTGTGGGGTGTTTAGCCTGGAGAAAAGGAGGCTCAGAGGGGACTTTCTCTACAACTCCCTGAAAGGAGGGTGCAGCCAGGTGAGGGTCAGGCTCTTCTAACAGGCAACCAGTGACAGGACAAGAGGATGTAGTCTCAGGCTGCACTAGGGCAAGTTCAGGTTGGACATTAGGAGGAATTTCTTCACAAAAATAATGATTAAACATTGTGATGGGCTGCCCAGCGAGGCAGTGGAGTCACCATCCCTAGAGGTGTTTAAGGAAAGACTGGATGTGGCACTCAGTGCCATGGTCCAGTTGACATGATGGTGTTTGATCAAAGGTTGGACTCAATGATCTCAGAGATCATTTCAACCTAATGGATTATGTAAATTCAAGTATTTTCAACAAGCAGGACAGTTAAACATTTCCCAAGGTATTCACAGAAGCAATCCTAGTTATTTATTCCCGAGAGTAACCATGTCTATCTGCTAACATACCTCACCCACCTTTACACACTGCCAGTGACAACAGCATCCCCTTTAGAGCAGGGTCTATTATTGGTAAATCCTGAATTCCAGCCCTGTCTGGTATGTGAGCTTATGAAAAGCAAAACAAAAGCAGCCAGAGCTTGGATATTACTCTAGTAAGTATTTACATTTCAGCAGCACTTGGAATCATGACCAAAACCACAGAAAGGCAGGTGCTCCATATGCACTGAAAAGATAACCCTTGACAAAAAGAGTTTACAAACTTGGCATACTATGGGGTCTTGGTCATGCCTATTCATCTACTACTGACATCTGCAAGGGTCACAGACCTGACACTCTCTGTGCCAAGGCTGGCTTTAGTGGGTGCAGAGTCCTGTCAAGGGCCAAATTCCTGCACTGCACCCAGCTAAGGAGTGTGCAGAGGAGGCAGTGGCTGAAAACAGGCTGCTGCAAAAGCTTGTTCTCCAAAGGAAGGTCTGCATGTGGTGCAGGAGCAGCATATTCCTTAATCCCCTTTTGTCAGAATAGAGAGGAAACCCTCAAAGTAAAGGCATATCTCTGATGCACTTACCCACATTGAAAACTGCCTAGACAATTCCACAGCTAAATCAATTGATTTAGAAAATTCAGCTACTGCATTGAAATCTGCATTCAAGGTGCCCAGCATGTTTGCAAGGACTGACTGGCAGCACTGGGCCTCACCAGCCAGGAGCCCATCCACAGTACCCAAGCAAGTCAGGCTCAGCTGAGAATTCAGACTGCTGGAGAATCCATGGTGATGAGGCAGGTTTGAAGTCAAACCACAGGTCAGGCTCAGGTGGATCCACAGCAGCAAGGCACGTGCAGAGCCAGGACAGGAGTCACTGTGCGCACTGGAGTCTGGATCAGTGGGACTCATGGCCTGGAAAGCGCATGGCCAAACTGCAGACCACCCCAGTCCTGCAGCAGAGCTCAAACCAGAGCTCAGTGCCCTAGCCTGAGCCTAAATAGGATCCCTGGGTTGATGAGCAAGGGCTGTGGGTGGAGGTGAGGCTGATCAGGACAATGAAGTGCTGTTGGTGCAATCAGGGCCCCACATGTGTGTAGAAGCAGCAGTTATGGGCTGTGATGGCACTTTTGTCAGCAGTGCCACTGGCCACTAGAAGACAGGTGATGGAATTACTCTGGGCTCCAGGGGGGTTTCTGCAGCCTCCTGCTTCCTTAGTGCCCATCCATTTTAATCTATCCTAAAAAGAGCCTTCTGCAGCTGTGGCTTGAGCCATAAACAGCTGCCTCAGTAAGACAATGGAAAGCTCAAAGAAATTAATAGAAAGCTCTTTTCCAGTTATTGGAGTGGACTTTGAATCATCGTGCAACTGCACATTGGCACCTATTGTACTGGGAGCTACAGAGGAGGTGTGTGCTGAAGAAGTCATTCCCACCACTCATCTGGCTGCTGAATTAGAGGTTTATTTTTGCCACTGCTCCCTCTTCAGAGTTCCCATTTCATTAGTTACACCCATGCTGTGCATTAGCCCCATCATCAGCACTGCCCCAGCTGTATCTCAGTTGATGACATATGGGAAAACAGCTCTCAGTAATTCTTTCTCCAAATCATTTGTCCAAAATGGCATATATTGTTCTGACTGACTGCAGCTGGAATTTGTTTGTATTTTTCTATGCTAAATGAGATTAGAGGTAAATAGTCTGACTTGCTGAGGAAGTGCCAAATGGAGATACACTGGGTATAAAGGCCTGTCTGTCTACACACCAGTTAGATATTCAGGTAAAGGCAAGACAAGTTTGGTTTGAAAAAAGTGCTCTTAATTCTTGAAATTAGAAGAAATGTTGCAACCTGAGGGAAGGATCTTCGTGACAGCACTGCCAGGCCAGAATAAAGGAAAACTGACTCAACAAGACAAGAAGAAATATTCAGCAACACTCTCAGCTTTTGGAAATCTGCTCCCCAGGTCTGCTTGCAAGTGTTGTAGGAGCTGTAGCAGCTTGATGCATATAGAGACAGCAATGACACCTTGCTGCTGTGCTGGCTTAGATATCAGTGTATATGTGTGTGCGTGTACACAACAATTCAGATTTCCATGATATTTTTGGTTATACTCCCTTTTCCTCTGGTGAAACACCCCCAAAGAACTTAGAAAGTGGAAAAAAGAGGAAGAAATGCGTAACAAAGCAATCAAAGGCATTTCACCTCAAAGATGCAGGGCAAATTATAGACCTAGCTTGCCAAAGATGATTTATATTGTTCAGTTTTTATTTCATTAAAAGAATCATTGAGTATTTTTATTCTGTTATTTCTTGTTTCCTCTTGATAGAAGTTTCTCTGCATTTTCAGCATACTAACATCAGTAACTTTTAAATACTATAAAGTGTGGAATGATGACTTTCACTTCACCTCCTTTTTTACCAGCCAAAATGTCCCTGTCAGAACCCTGTTGTATTTGATGCAATATCAGCAGTGAACACAATCCAAGAGCTCTAAAAACTCTAAAAGATTAAATACATGAAACTAAAAGAAATTAATATATGCAGAAATGGCTGATAGGAGAAGCCAAAGGGGTGGTGATGTTCAGTGTATTTCTCTTGATAGATATGAGTGTGGTGTCCAGCAGCCTGAGGGCTGGCAGTTGAACTGCTGGAGCATTGGCTCTCAGGAAGATGGATCCTATTCAATTGTATTCATTTTGCTTGTTGTTTTGTCTGTATTAATCTTCCCAGGGCTTCTTCATTTTGTTTTATGTACAGAGAGCTCTTAGCAGAGTGGATTGAGTTTCTGAGAGAGGTTCCAGTCTGCTCTCTAACCACAGCACCCACTCACACCAGAAGTCTCCACTCTTGTCCGTTGGCAAGAGAAAATGTGGGTGAGATCTGCCGTGGAGAGCCCAGGTCAGGGAGGGAAAGCAATACCAGAAGCATTTGGAGAATGAGGACATGGAAAATAGTCATGAACAGTTTCCAGAAATGTCCCAGGAGACCATTGCCTTATTCAATGCCTCTCATTTCTGCCAGACTATTTTTGTCCCAGCCCTGAATGTGTCCATCTCAGTATGTGCAGCTAACTTGGTAATTTTTAACTCATGGCACTAATTGAATTGTTATTGAATGTGATTAATTAGAACTGGAACAAGCCTCTAACAAAGAGCTTATCAGATCCCTCCACTGACTCACTGCTTCCCAATGGCTTTGAAACTTGCAAATTGGACATGCCCCTGCAATCTTTGGCAGGTCCCAGGTATCCTAACTCCACTGGAACCTGCTGCTTTATGGACATGATGGCTGTGTGAGCAGCCTGCCCCCCTCCAACCAAAAATGAGCCTCAGGGGGGGCAGCTTTTTTGTTTGCACATTTCCATCTCCAAGAGCATCAAGGCTGGCTCAGCAGACCTCTGCTCAAGGCTGCAGCACTCCAGCCACAGTAACTGAGCTGGAATACTTCACACTCCATAGCAGGACAACAGGAGGGTCCTTCAGCCTGTCTGGGCTCCTAGACTTCAACAGGAACTTAGGTCTTTAGTACAGATTAGGGTTAAATATCTTTGTGGCACAAACAGTGTGGCAGAAGGCTTAATTATGTGCAAATTATTATGTCCAAATTATTATGTGCAAATATCTTAGAATGATTTAGGATACCTTTGGAGAGATGTATGTGTGTCCAGGCAGAGATAAATGCACATTCATCTCAAGTGCAAGACTTTTCATGTAGCTTGTTGTATTCTTGACCACAGTGATGTCAAATAACACTGATTTTTCCAGCCTGATTGTTCCTGCAATGGAAAATGTAGTTTTCATTAGATTTGACCTTGGCTTTTTTTATTTCTTTGGCCATATCTTCCTCTATTTCCCATGGGAGCAAGCAAGGAATAGTTCACTTCAGAGGTCCCTGGGCAGGAAAGCTGCTGTTCTTGTGTTAACTGGAAATCTTTTGTAACAGGTGTCAAAGAAAGGAGCACTTTGATTCCAGGAGCTGCATCTTTCAGACCATGGACCCAGGACGCAGGCTCTGCCTGGACAGATCAAGATGATGCTTTTGATGTTGTTCCTGTGTCTTCTGCTGGGCATGTTTTGTACAGGAGAGAAGCACGAAGACAGTCAGACAGCCAGAGGGGAGGTTTTAACTGAGCTACTTGTCAACCAAAATATAATTTTCATCTAAATGGAAAAGCAATGTATAAAAGCAGTGTATAAAGCAGTGTAAAAAAATAGAATGATGTTTTTCTAAACCACTGAAGAACCTTTTACATTCAACATTTAATTTTTTTATTTCCAAATTGCCTTTCAGAATTAAATAATAATTGGGGTTTTACTTCTTTCAAGGGAAGCCACATTTGTTTTTAGTCTGGAATTCAAAATTACTTGTCCTGGAATATTCAATTCTGCTGTGGGACAGCTTCAGGCCAAAATCAGTCAAAAACTGAGTAACTTTTTGACTGTTTGATGATGAAGGTCAAACAATGTGTGAGAAATTATCATTCTCTGGGAATTATTTCAAGCATTGAGGTACCTCTTCTGCATGCATAAAATTGAGCTTCTTTTAGGTGGTTGCACGAACTTGAACTTCAAACAAGCTTAGGAAAATTCTTCCAGCTTCTCTGAATATAGATGAAAGAATTTGAGTCCTGGCTCAAGCAACCCCAAATTTATTAAGCTAACCCCAAAATATGCCCAGGGCATTTCTAACTCACAGAGAATTATGGAAAATAAAATGGAAATTTAAAAAATAACAAAAAAAGGAAAACAAAACAAAACACAAAAGCATGGCAAAGTTTTTGTGTTGTTCTGTTCAGTGCCCAAGCAAGACACAAAATCCTGATGCATTTCACCCCTGGCCCAGCCATGAAGTGCTGGGTGGGTGGTAAGTTGAAGCTTTGGACACCAAACCCAAGTGCCCATCCTGTTCTCCTTGGCTGAGTACGTGCTGCTAAGGAATCCAGAGGGAAAAGAGATGCAGCCTAGCATCAGCCCAGCTCAAGTATTATTTTAAAACATGAGGTATAGCACACTTAGACAATTGGACTGAAAAACAAACAGAAGTATGTTGATAGCTATTTACACTAGATTTAGAGTTCCTTTTTCTGTGATGTCTCAACTTACAAAAAATACACATATTTAATTCTAATTTTCCAAGGCCTTTATATATTCATTGTGGCAACGTGCTTTGGCACCTGAGTCCAAAGGAAAAGAAATGAGGACAGAGCAAATATATGCTAAGAAATTTCAGTTCTGACCACTTATTTGAGCTAATCATCTCATCTGTACGTGCTCAGCAAACAAAAGGTGATCCAAATCAGTTGTCCTCCCTGGTTTGCCTGGGGAACGTAGAGCAGGTAGACCATGTCACCTGAGGGGTGAATTCATCATTGTTCCTCCTGCCAGCTCACCAGAAGCTCTGTTTTAGAAGCTTTGGGGTTATGTGTGCATCCAAGGAGAAGGGAAAAAGAAAAGGGGGCGGGGGGGAGATTTACTATCAAATTGTCAAGTTTGGAATCAAAAACCCTCTCATTCTCTCACCAGTGGTGACTTCAGTGGGTGTTATGGAGCAACTTGTAGCACAAACTGGCAGCAGTATTTGAGCAGTCTTCAGTTCTCCCTCTGGGCCCTGGGTCCCTGTCTGTACACATTTTTCCAACATTTTCCTGGCTCAAAGAAGTTTGGAGACAATAAAGAAGCTTGGCTTACAGATCTTAAAGGGCAGGTCTTGGACTGATGATAAGGGCAGGCAGTGAACTTTTGCTTTGGATTTTTCATCACTTCACCTGCTGCAAGCTGCCACCCCCACTCTATCTCCTTCCAAGGTAACTAATGTAAAATCTCCCTTTGAGGGCCAGAGAAGGGATTTCCCCGGTGATATTGGACTTAAGGGAAGATGGAATAGTTGTTCCCACTCATTCCCCATATAACTTTCCTGTATGGCCAGTAAAAAGTTTAATGGGAAATGGCAGTTAATTGTGGATTACAGGAAATTACATGCCCATTTGACAGCAGCAGTGCCTAACATGGCTGAATTAATTGCCATAACACAGAAACAACCTCGTCCAATTTTAGCCATCACTGATGTTCAAGATGTGTTCTTTATGGCCCTGCTTCAGGGAAATGACCAAGAATATTTTGCTTTTATCCGAGAGCAAAACAATTGGGAAGTTAACAGTGTCCCAGACTTCTCCATTATTGCTGCTGTAGTGGCTTTATGCCAGACAAGATGAGATATTTTCACTGCTGCTCCACTGTGGATGAAGCACTCTTCAAACCAGCTCCTGGCAGCCCTGCCAGCTGCACAGATGTGCCACAGGAGCTTGGGACCCTGCCCTGGGCTGGAGACAGATGCCGAGGCAACCAGTCCTCACTGTCATCTCCACATGGGCATTGCCACCCTAACAAGTGTGGACCTCCCCCTCTCTGGACATGTGCCTCACACATTTTGGGGGTGTTTAATTTTGGAACTCCCTGTCAAGAGCTCCAACTGTCTTCTAACATCACAAGATGCTGAACTTCTGTCCAGCATGGCCAAGACATGTCCTTAGACTCAAAGTGTTTTGAGCAGGTATTGGAGGAACGTGCACTTACTACCAACTACTTAAATTCCTTTTTTCCTTTCCACCCAACAAATATTTCTCCAAGCCAAACACAAAGAGTTATACTGTACACAGTCTTTGAAATGTACACTGCATTTTCAAGGAGCTGGCTTCAAGGAGGGCAGCATACTTGTAGGCATTTTGAAGTAGCTCAAGAAAAGAAAAAAGATAATGCAACAGCAGAGAACTGAAGCATGACTTTTCTGCTGTTTGGGGTTTTTTTCCGTGCCAACAAAGATTCAATAGTGTGGAGGATTTGTCTGCAAAGTCATTCTTTGCCCTCCTTCCTTTTCTTTCCATTTCACCCCCACCCCCTCAGCTCTAGTAATTCTTTACTCTCATGACAGTTCACAAGATGCCTGATTTGCAAAATAAAGTATGATCAGCACCTGTTAGGTAAAGGAAATCATGGCCAGCAAGGTGCTGTAACCTCTTGACAGGATAAAAAAAGACCAGCAAGGTGCTCAGGTGGGAAATCACCCAGGCTGCAGGAGCTGGTGGGTGTTGCAAGATGTATTTCTCCTTTCAGTCAATTATAAACCACCGTGTTTGCAGAAGTGATACATAAGCTGCGAACACGGAGGCTGTGACTATTCATATTCACTGAGTCGCTTATTTTTGCTAAGTTCAAATATGCCCTTAAATCCCAAAGCCCTACATTGAGTTTCAAAGTCTGTGTTTGTAAGAATTTTCCACATGCAGATCTCCTGTCTGTAGGGACAGTTGGCTGATTAATTCTCTCTGTATCAGTTTTTTTCCATGAAATCTGTGTCCACAAAGGCCCAGTAAAGCAGTGGCCAAGAAGAGGGAAGGCTTCTACCAAGATGGTCTGGAAAAGGGTAGATCCCAAAATTCAGACATCTGCTAAAGGGCAACTGCAGTTACATGCATTGACCTCTGCAGATTACACCAGAGAGCGTGTAACACATTTAAAAAAACCATAAATTAGTGTCTTGGGTGCTGATGACACAGCATTTCAGTGTATGAGGCCTCACAGATGTAAAAATTAAATAGAACAAAGTAAATTCAATAGGTTATAATTTTGTCAGAGTTGTTAATACTTTACATTTTAATTGTTCATAATTTCCTTAACAGTCCTGCAAAAAGAATGTTGAAAGTCTTGGATTATAGAAGAAGTAACACATCTTAATAGAGAGCAAACTTTCAGCCAAAGGGGTGTTTGGCAAAAGAGCAGGACTATTGATGTTTTACATAATCCTTTTTTTTTCCAATTACAAAATATTTATAATAAAAAATGTATTGCAGATCTAGACATCAGATCTGGTCCTGATTTACACCATCATGATGAACCTCCTCCTAAATATTTATGGTAACTGCATTACTTATGGGTAAGAAAATTGCAGGTGAAGTGATTGTCTCTTCTTACTTGAATGTGGGTAGCAGCAGGTCGGGGTGTTAGCACCTGTGTGTTAGTGTCTGTGAGAGAGAGAAAGATAAAAAAACCTCGCTTTCAGTAGTTTTATAGAAAGCCGCATGGAACAAACAAATAAACCTTTCCCAATCTGCCACTGCAAGCTCAGAGATCTTGTCAATAGCTGAACAAAATGAGTCAGCANCAGAGGTCTTGTCAATAGCTGAACAAAATGAGTCAGCAGCTCACTTCTGGGGGGGTTTAATTTTTGGGAATAGTGAGGCAGCAGAGGTAGCCTCTGCTTTTTGCCCTCCACATCCTCTGACTCAGCTTGGAGCAGGACACCTTGCTTGACAATCACTGCCCATCCACCTGCCTGCACTGCAGCCTTGTGAGGATCAGGTGTGTGTGTGTCAGACTATCTCACTTGCCTTCCATTCCTTCCCTCTGAAAAGAATCAATCTCAGTTGAGTTGATTTCATTACTTTGTCGTCAAAAAAACCCAAAATGTGCAGTCAGGTGAGAGAGTGGGGTGCACAGACATCCAAGTGCAACGGTGAGGAACACTTAACCCCTCTCCCACCAGTGCAGCCTCCCTCATGCTGCACCCTCTGCCCCTGTAACACTGCAGTTTCTGCACCTTAGGAGGCTGTGATGAATGAGGGATTTAATTAAAGTCGTCTGAAGGGGCAGCAGAGAGGAAGGTTGTGGGAGGTGGTGGGACGTGGGGATTTACACCTGTGTGATGATCAGTGGGTTTTTGTCCCCAAGGCTGAAGAACAAACCATCATCAGTGCTGGGATGCTGGTGCTGTGGGTGGGCAGGATCACACCCCAAAGGATGGATACCTTGATGATAAATAAGTTTCTAGACATGTGAAAAATGTTTTGGCATGGAATTTTGTACAATTCAGAGCTGCTCTTGAAGTGCCATAGCACATACAGGTCCATCAGAAGAATCACAGACTTGCTCCCTTTCCAGTGAGGGATTCCCAGCCCCAGAAATTTATTATATTGTAGAAATAAGAATTTTATCTATATGGAAATAAAAAAAGAACACCGATATTTTTAACGATTCCCATCTGTGACAACAGAGAAAGTTGCATTTCACAGAGCTTGCAGGCAGACAGGTAACACAACACACAGCTGGACTCAATTTTGTACATTTACTTTATGGTTATACTGAAAGTGCTTAGACAGGAAGCCTTCAAATTCACTGAGGATCACCTGTGGATTTTCTAAGACTATATTTGCATTAGCAAATAGGATTAACTAAGAGGGGCAGAGCCAAGGACCAGGAAGATTTTTGCTGAGGACTTGACACCCACAGTAAATGCATTTCTTGATTTTATTGCTTGTGGCTTTTCTGTTTGGTTTTTTGCCTCTTTTTAATTCTTGCCACCCACAGTCTGGTTCCCAGTGGTGCCTGGAATGGATTAGGGAGCACAGATTCCAGACAAGTTTCTTCCAAAGAGACAATAATTCAAGCATCCTTAAGATGGCACCACAATGCAAACCAAACTAATTTTACAGGGAGCTCCTGATCTGAACTGAAACCCTAATGCAGACACATACTCAGGGCTTTACAGCAGTCTAAATCAATGGATCAGTAATCTCAATTCATATTTGGGAAGGAAAACACTGTTAGTAGTCCTCAAATATGTCTATTCTCTGGGATCGCACCAGATGAGGTGATCAGATTGTGGTTACTGAAGTTATTAATTTATGTGTTTTATCAACTCTCCAGTGACATATAAAGCTGATGTTAAAAACTTCCCATCTTGAAGGGAGTGGGGAAAAAAAAGAGGGGGGACAAGAGGACTGAGAAAATAAATAAATAAATAAACAAGAAATTAAGCATGAGATAAGATCAACACCACTATTCATTTGTCCTAAGTGTGTGAGATAAATTAAAGAATAGAGATCTCTATCTGGGCAAAATGTGCATCCAGTACCCTTCTTCCCCTCCACTGAAGTAGGAAATAAGTAGTTTATGACCAGCTGGGGCAATCTCTACTGAATGGCTTTGAGGCAATAAATCACAGAAGCTGGTTTGTCCACATTTCTTTCTTTTCTTCAGACTGTTTGGCTAAATCTCCCACGGAGAAAGTTACGCCATGCAGGGGATTCAGCAAAATGCATGAAAAATGTACTCATGTCACCTACAAATTCCTCTGTTCTGGCTGAAGTCCATTTGTGGCTTTAATACAAGACAATGCCTTGCTGCTCTCCTTCCCTGAATCCTACAAGGGCAGCTGTTTAAACATTTATCATTAAATGTTTCAAAGAAGAGAGCTCACTGTAGCACAATGATGCCATTTGAGCTTTCACGTTTGTTTCCGGGACCTATGGAACACGTGCGGGTTTGGGTGGGGTCATCCCACAGCCCCACAGGTGGCTTATTTTGCTCACATTCATGCTAAATACCTCACTAATGATTTTTTTTCTGTATGTTCTGATTCTTCACAAATTTGGTTTAGCAAATCCAAAGCTGTGGCAAAGACCCAGCATGTTGGGAAAAGGCTTCCTTACAGCTGCATCAAGGAGGAATTGAGCCAGAGGAAAGCTGGCTTGCTTTCTCCCACTGCTTCCAACTGTTCTTCATGTCTATTTGCTGCAATTCAATTCTCAGATTGATTTGTTCCTGTCTAGGGGTGGTGTGGATGCAATAGGTCTGTGGGAGAAGGAGGAGGACAGAGAAACTTCCTGAAATAGAAATGTATAGAGTTGCTCAAGACGGAGAAATTCCCTCTGGCTCTGACCCTTCCTAAACAGCAAATAGCTGCATTTGGCAGATTCATATGTCCTTGCCAAGCTCTTACGTGTTTTTACATGGATCCACTAGTTGATACAGCACATTGGAAGAGCTGGATCTTTGGACTGAGGTGGTATGGCCACCCCTGTGCTCACAGGAGACCAGGGGGTACCTCACAGAGACATTCTTCTGTGGACAAACAGATTCCTAAAGGGACAGAAGTCAGCCCATTCCACAGCAGGATACCAAGAGTCACTGTTTGAACGACCTTCCAACCTGAACTAGTCATGAATCAATGATCTAAAACTGTAAAACTCTGATTTCCACTTTCAGAGGTCCTGTGGGGCTGTGGATCTCCTCTGTGTTCTGAAAACATGGTTTCAGGAAAGTTTAGTTTCTCCTGAGAAAGGAGTTTATTAAATGCCAGTGTGGACTTCATGGCACCTGTTTGAAGGCTTCCGGGTGGCCTGTGCTCTTGTGGTGCAGCAGGAGACAACAGCACGGCCAGCCAGCCTGCACCCAGCACCAATCTGAGCCTCTGTTTGCCTTGCAACAGCCCAATTTCTTCAGCCTAGGTGGCTGAAATGAGGCAGCTAATGCTACACTTAATGGCCTATTTAATGGCCCATTTTCTAGAAGTGATGAGAACTTACAATTATCCCTGTGCTCAGTGTGAGCTGTGGCTGCCTTGCAAACAAAAAGTCCAGAGTAGGCATTCAGCTACCCCACTTTAAATAGGCAAAAGTAAAAAAAACCCTCAAGTCTTAGATCCTTGTCCTTCCTGCAGCAACATCAAACATCAATACATCAAAATGAAAGACATCCTCCCACTGACTTTCAAGGGACTCTCAGTGTGACCTGGGAGAAGTGGTCTTTCCCAAAAGCACAGTAGCTCCAGCCAGTGGCTCAGCAGCTTCTGCACGCTCTGGCCCCGCTCTGCACCACATGTGCTGCTCACCACTAGTTCACCAGTCTCTGCTGAGAGCACCACTTGGAGCTGGGTGCCCATGGGAGCAAATCTGGGATCCTGTTGACTGGAAAGTCCTTTGGATTGTCATAGAGCTCCCTGACCATTACATCCTCTCTGCTCATTTCAGGGTAATAGAAGATCTCAGTTGAATGGCTCAGTGTAGGACATGTCCACAACTCAAAAAGCAATTATCATTTCCCAACAGCCAGGCCCAAGCACAGGCTTTGTTGATTTTGGCTCAGAATTGGGAACACTGACTCACCTGAGGTGCTGTTTATGAGCTTGCCATCACATCTATGGACTGAAAATCCTTTCCTGCACAGCAAAAAACAGGCTGGCACTCTGGAAAGGGAAACCCTCCACTCATATGGAATCCTTCTTGTCAGCTCAGGGCTGGCTTTTTCCACGTGGGGATCAATCCACCTCTGTATCACCAGGTGCCATCAGCCAAACTGTCCCTGCCATGCAGGCTGGCCCACAGCAACCACCACTCTCCACATGAGAAGGATTTAGTAATTGGCAGAGCATAGTGTGAAGGAGGTTGTGACTTCAGACATGGATTTCAATTTCAGTACTCAAAATCTTCCAGCTAAATTGGTTGAAAGATGGGGATTCAGGTCAGTGAAAATAGTGGAAGGTGTTTTTTAAATGTTTCACTCAAATTTGGAACACTTTGGATTGAAGTATGTTCCAGGCAGCAAGTCTTGAAGCCCAACATTCATTTTTGAAACACCAAAACATATCTGATTTTAATTCAGAAGGCTTAATATTCACCAAGATATTAAGAATCATGAAGTTCAGCAGCACAGGTCTCGTGTTTAAACAGTCAGGGCTTCTTGCTGCATAAACACTCTCCAAAGGCCTTTTAGAGCACACCAACATGAAAACAGCTTACTTTTGGAATAATGTCAACAGATTTTACTCCTACACATGAGATACTTCAGGCTTCATTGTCATCCCTTGTTATCCTGGCTTAGGTGGGTTTTCACATGTTGAGGCTGCAGTCATGTTTTTTCAAAAGGAAACTGTTTTGTTGCCCTGGAGTTGTCATCTCTATGTTTTGCTCTCCCAGGGTCTTCCTATGCTCTTCCAGTCAAATTTTCCCCAGACAGCTTCACACTGACTTCCAGGGGTGGTTTCTGATCTGCCATGCAAGATGAAGGACCTTATCAATGTCCAAACCACTGCATACATTAGGAACTTTCACCCCAGAAGAGAAAAATAATAGGTGAGAACATGGCACAGCTACTTTAATTCACAGTGGGCTTGCTGAGGATGAAAAGGTGGCTGCAGCTTTCTGCTTCTGGTATCAGCCTGGGAGGATATGGTGTGAAGCAATCAGGCAGCATGTTCAAGAGAGACCAAAGAAGGAGTTTTTTCACACAAAGCCAAGTAAACTTCATTGCTTCAGTGCAAGAGCACTGTAAATACATAAGGGCTACTGGGATGCAAAAAGGAATCAGAAGTTAAAGAAATACCTGCATTTTTTTTCTGCAAAGGTCTGAGCTCTGCATCCTGAATTATCTAAGACACAGTTGGCTGGGAGGACATTCTAGGGAAAACAGCTCAATGAAGTTTACTCTTGGCATCTCCTAGTAGCAAGATGCAAGACTGGATGGAAGCTGCACAGCGAGGACCTTGAGCTTGAAAGATGCTTTTATATGACTAAAACTTTATCATAGGTGCCAACACTGTGTCCCAAACCAGAAACACATGAGAACTGCAGTCTCTGGGCAAACTTGAGCATGTCCCAAACCAGGTAAGTCAGCAATCAGGCTGGGCCTATCCAGCTCTGTCCCTCCAGACAGAACCACACCAGAGCCTCATGAGACAAAGGCAAGAGCCAGGGAAGCCTCCCTTGAGGGTGGCAGGTTTGCTTTATGGAGACCTGCTTTGCCCTCTAGTGACTGTTAAGGATAAACCAGGAAATCAAGTGCCATCTATTCCCATCAATAAAATTCATGTCCAGTTACATCAGCTGGCTGGGAGACAAGCAATGGGGCTGTTCTGACTTTGTTTGGCCCAATTGAGAATATTTCTCTCCCGGGGCAGCCTGTCCATGCAGGACAGAGCAAGGGAAGGAGATGCTATTCAGAAAAGTTGAGAACAGACAACCTAAATTGAGAAATGAATGTCCAAGGGATTGGTAAAGGAAAATCCCCCAGGGCTGATGCTATTTCTAGTCTGCACATGCCTTGGAACTGAAAAGAGACGATCTGGGGGGAAAAGAAATGGAAGAATAATGGAAGCAAAAATAGTTGCTCCAAATTCCTTTCCAAAGCCATGTTGCCTGCAAACTCTTTGCAAACAACTGACAATTCATCAGAACATGAGCTCATATTTTGTTATCTATAGGGCCATAGACTTTGTGAGATAGGGTCTGTGTGACTATTAAAAGAGCTCTTTTTTGGAAAAATAACAACACTGATCTTTGTTTAAAGAGTACCAAGGGAAGAGAGGGATTAGAATAGATATCTAGATTTGTGCAATTGCTGTGCTATATGAAAAGCAAACTCTTGGAAAACACTGTACCAAAAACTTTTCCTTTAAGCTTAAGAATAAATTCTTATATTTTCAATTTTGAAGATGCTTGTCTGTCTTTGCTAAATTAGAGAGACTTGCTACAACAAAAGATAATCCAGTAATGTAAATGGAGTTAAATTTCTTACTATCACAGAATTTAAAAGAAATCAAACGCCCATTTGGAGACTCTCATTCAGCCAGTTTTTGTGACCACAAATAGAATTATTATAATGTGATTGAAAAACACTTTTCCTGTGTATTTATATATAATCTATTTTACAGAAATTCAAAGTCTAGATGCTTTGATATTAGTTTTTTTGCAAATACTAAGACAAGAGAGACATTTTGTATTCTAATGCTCACTCAATAAAAAAAATCTGGGGAACATAAATTAATTTTAACAGAAAACTTAAGCCCAGAAATAGCCTTGATCTTTTATGCAAAGGTTGAGTTACAGGAATATTTCAGGCAGGCTGGAACCATTCTCTGACACCACTGACTGGAGTGAGGAAAAAAACCAAACACACAAACAAAACAAGAATAAAATAAAAGACGAAGTCCATTCCAGCTAATTTGGGAATGAAAGAGGGGAGGCTGCATTAAATGACTTGCTCAGTCACTGATTTCTAGACATATTTCATTAGGCTATTACAATACCTACAGTTATGCCTAAGAACTCAATCCTAAATAGGATTTTTTGCAAAGCTGTGTCATCAGCTGGGATACTGTTGGCAAAGGAAAAATGTTAGGCTTGGGTTGTGAAATCACTTGGACGTATTGCAGGACTTAGAAGGAACTGGGAAAGACTCACACAAAGTCTGTAATCATATTTGAAACTGGGAAAGACTCACACAAAGTCTGTAATCATATTTGAAACCACTGTCAATCTGTCAGTTCCATGTTCATACTGGATACCCAGAGCTTCACATTAGCATCTGTAGTTTTTTAAGGATGCTCCTTTATTTGTTTTTCTACACCCAAATCATTTTCACAAATGGTTTTCTGATAGGTTTTCTGGGCTACAGCTGCCCAAACTCTGCTGACCCATGTCTATGCTGGGGTCTGACACGGATTTGGTGGTTTGGTTCATGCCAGTAGATGATTAAGAGTGGTCTTACCTGATTTTTAACTTTATTCCTCCAAGAATAACCATTACTTGCAATGCCCACATCCCAAAAGCTGGGCTGTTGTATGAATCCAGTGATCCTGTCTGAGAGCTCTTTCCCCAGCAGCCACCAGATGGCCTGCAGAGAGGTACTGTACCTTGGAGCAGCTCTTACAGGTTAGTTAAAAACCAGCTTTAGAACCAGTACACCCAAAAGGTGTCTGTAACACATGGGCTGCTCTCATGTGGGCAGATTGTTTACCTGCATTCACCATCATCTACAGAACATGCAGGTGTCTATCCAGGCTTGGCTTTGCCATCCCAGAGGACTAAACACTAATGCAGACAGTCCTTCCAAAGGAGGGATTTTTTCAGGTCAGCTGGAAAATGCTGGAAAATAGTCTGAAATAGTGATTTTGAGGCTTTTAAAAACTACTTCCTGGGTTTTGACCCTTTAGAGACGTAGGTGTGGCTACTCCATAACCAAGTGTTCAAGATCATGTTTCTGATAATAACCAAGTGCTTCAGAGGAAGGAAAACCACAGCAGCAGATGTTTGATAGTCACTGGCACAAAGCTTGTTATTGCATGTTAGTTTGCTACTGATCTTAGTAGCTTATAACTGATTTAGACCTGAAAAACTAAAATGGAATCATTTGATTTTCATGGATCAGAGTTAGCTCCAAGAGGTAGAAAAAGCATCAGGAAAGGAATGTGTAGGTCTTTTCAGAACAGTGACAGCTATCCTGCAGACCAGCTCAGGATTGCCAGGAAGCAATAGAATGGGTTAATCAGAAGTATTTATTCTCTGAGTTCCCATATTTGTACCTAAGTGAGCCAGTTTCATGTGCACTTCATATGGAGATGTGTCCTTTGTGGCAAAGCCATGGGTATTGCCAGGCAGCTCCAGCTCTGCAGAGCCGCAGGATAGGCTTGGACACAGCTGAGGTAGCACTGAGGTTCCTTGGGGGGAGCTCCAAGGATGGCATTCCCCTCAGCCTGGGGAACCCAGGTAACACACACAGGCAAGTTTAGTGACACCACTGCTGAAATCTACTCAGGGCAGATCTAACTACACTAAAATTAGCAAATGCATAAGAGGGCACAAACTCTCTTCAGAGCTATCCACCTGTTCAAGTGCTGCTGATAAAGTCTTGCAGTCCCATGAAGGTTTTCCCAAGAGTAGATAGGTATGTACATCCCATCTCTGACTCTGAAGGTTTCTTTGTGTCCCTCCTTTTTTTTTTTTTTTTTTTTTTTTTTTTCTTGTGTAAAATTTTTATTTTGTTTGCATAAATAGAAGGCTGTTACATTGCTGCATAAGTAGCAACTAAACAACCAGGAAAGAACTACTCATTCTGGCTTGATTTATGTACTTGAGGATTGCCAATGCANAAAAGAGAAAATGTCTGAAAAAAAAGGATATTAAAACGGAAGGACTCAAAATTAATCCTGTTCTATTTTTCACAAACAAGTAAATTCCAGCAGGGCAAATATATATATATATATATTATATAAACCAGAATAGGTTACTGGGAAGGAGCATAGTAAAAGAATGAAATCAAGAAATATCCAGACTTTAAAAAACTCCATGTATTCAAACTGGCAAGGGCTGCTGAAATTCCCCCTGGAGTGCTTATAGAAAGAATTAGCTTAATTAAACCTCTGAACCATTAGTGATTGCATTTGAGGGGGCAAAGACAGCATCAGAGGTCTCAAAGGAATGGAAAAGGGCAAGCAAAATACTTATCTTAAGAAGAGGGCAAAGAGAGGCTCTGGGATTAGCCTTTCCAAGATCCAGGACATGAGAGTGGTTACAGAGCATCCCATCACTAGTACTGAATGGATAATGAAACCATAAGGACCTGGCAGCAGGGGTTTGATGAAAACAAGCATGTCAAATCAACCTGAATTCTGTGAGAAGGTTAGTGACCTGATGGAGAAGAGGGAACCAATGTGTGTGATCCTAATTGGAGATTCTGGCTTTCAATTATTTTTCCCTTCATAAGTTAATTGAGGAATTGGGCTGTAATCACTTCTAACTCACAGCACTGAGCAGCTGGGCAGGGAAGTGCTGATATTCCTGTCATTCCTCTGGTGCATTTGTGTCTCAGCAGTTTCATTATACCAAGAGCATCTCCTGCTTTCTTACCTGCACAAGATCATGTCTCATATCCCCACCATAACTGATGACACTTGGAGTTTTAGTGCAGACCTTTAAAGATCAGCACCCATGAGGCCATTGCAGATCATAATTGTAGTCCAAAAAAACCATATGAAGGTGGAGATAGTACAGGACAAAAGGCTGGATCTCCCTTGCACTGAATTTTGAGTAGTTTTTTTTTTTAATTAACAGTTTATAAACTCCCCATACCTTTATTAGGGTTTCAACCAAAAGCCACCTTGGCTAAATTCTTGTTCTAGCAGTAGAGTGCATTTCTGAACTAGATTCTGTGCCCAGCCTTATGGGTATGTGTCCAGTGTCAGCCATGGGGTAAGTCTCCTTTCCCTTCTATAGGCTATTGAGATGTTTTCTACAGCAAGCAGAGAGAGAAAATAATTCTAATCTTGAACCAAATTCCATCTAAAGGGATCTGCTTTGCCTGCCTCCAGCTTTTTGAGAAAAAGCTGCCATTCCTTGAAATGGTACAGCATTTTTGGATCCCCTCTACCAGAGTCCCCTTCAAACTGGGAAGCATGAGAAAGCAGCTTGGCAGAGCCTGCTTGACAAGACTTGACATCTAAATTGAACATCCAGGCCTCAAGTTCCTGATTTGATTGAAAAGCCACTGGAATTGCTTCTTGGTGACTTGAGGACTGCAAAACCGGCTGTGTGCTCCTCCAGATAAGGGCTCCTTTGTGCCGCGTTGTGTAACGGCTGCCACAGGGTTGATGTGGGCCAGGCCATAAATAACTTCTGCATAAATATTTTTAGCAAATACTTTCTGCTCTCTTGAAATACACTGGACAGCTTGAAGTGTGTGTATCTGTGTGTGAAGGAGGTGGGGGGAGCTAGCAGAGCTCCCATCAGGAGCACAGAGCAAATATCACAGCGCTGCCGATGTGCATGATAACGTGGCCCGAGCTGACGCCTCCACCCAGGAGTGTCCAGAGCAAGCAAAATGTCCCCAGAGAGCTGCCTTATCAGAGTGACAAGGTGTGCTGGGCTGTGGCAGAAATATCAATGAGCCCAGTGCACACAAGAGGTGGATGCCAGCACAAGTGCTCTGAGCAGGACTATCCCCAGGCAAGCCCTGAGCTGCCAGCCTGTCCGAAGAGCCCCTTCCAAGGCATCTCCTGACCTTTCTGATGTGCTTCGTGCAGAGGGAACTGCTGGTTGTATTTTCTGTGGGCATAACCTGCCTCTTGTTCTGCACCTGAAGGGCCCTGACTCCAGCTGTAGACAACACCACTAATCTCTATAGATGAGTGCACACACAGCAAGAGTTAACAGTGAAGCACAGCTGGTAGAACACTCCAGCTACAAGGGAAAAACAAACTGAACCCTTCATACATTAGTCCTTACACTAGGAGCCCAAAGATCCCTGAAAATGCAGAACAGGACAAAGTCACCTACTCACGTTTTCTCCCCACCCCAGAGGCACTTCAGGACAGTGTGATACACTGGCAATGTGTCAAACAGCCCCTACTGCCTATGGCTGATGGCACAGTGGGGAAGGTGCTCGCTGGTACAGATCCCATGTGTTTAGAATTATTGATTTTCTGACTATTTCTGTGCACAGCAAGTCATGAACACAGTGCCAGGCAAGATTCTGTGTATGTCTCTTCAACACCAAACAGGTCAGGAGAGAAGGAGTAATAAAAAGCTGGGAGGAGGGGATCAAGAGAGGAAGAAAAATGGTCTGGATTGATGCAGACTGGGATTGTCCAGCACAGCCTGTGCATTGCAACTGCTAGTGAAGGGGAGCTTCATAAATAGGGTTAACTTCATAAAAACATGGAGAGGGAGCAAGAACACTGAAGGCTGTTAAGCTCTCTAGTTAAAATATACACTTGGCATGCAGCAGGACATGAGGACATGTGAGTGAGCGATCTTGTCTAGTGTGCTCTGCAGCTCCTGGGAGTCTGCATCCCTGGAACTCAGAGGAGCTTCTTCTGAAATTGGCAGGGAAGCACCAGCACATTTTCCTTCAGCTTTTCCACAGAGACAACACAGAAGTCACATTTCAACTGAACAAACTGAGCTTAATGGCTGCAAAAATTTCTTTCTCTGTTATGAAGTCTCCATGTAACCAGGGGCAATTACCTAGACTAAGGTGTCTGGAAGTACTCAGATATCCACCTTTCAGAACCTTTTATCAAGGGAGGTAATAAGCCATACTTTATCATAGGGATCCGTAGGAGAAGTGATCTTTGGTGACTTTCTGGTAATATATCTCAATCCAGCCCCAGTTCTCAGACATTTCTGTGAGAGTTAGCTTGTCTAGCTGTATTAATCAGACACAGCTGATGTGATTAACAAATGTTGACTGATTATTTAATGGGGTGACCTGAAGAGAGTTGCTTGAGGCAGTAAAGGAGTTGTTACAGGTGGGACTTGTTGCAAAGATTTTCCTTTCCACCTTCTAGCAATGTTACTTAATTATTTGGTGCCTTCTATCTTTCAAAAATGAAGGAAAATATTAATGTCACTAATCTAATATTAATCCAGTCTGCTCTGCTTGTGCAGACAGGAATGAGAGATAGCAAGAGCTTCAAACTTCTCCTAGTTATAACAGGAGGGAGGTTGCAGCACAAGGTATTTTGAAAGAAAGGTCAAAAGGCAACCTGAGAGGAAAGCAACAAAAATCAAATAATGAAGTAGGTCCGATTCAGTGATAAAGGTGACAATGGGGAATGCTCCTAAGGTGTCAACCAGGCAGCCAGGAATTCTCAACAATAGCTCAAGAGCTTGCTTTTAGGCAATTCTGTCCTTATTCCAGTGTTTCTGTAAAAGCATTGACTAAACAGAGAATAATAAAGGTTGTCTTTAGTCTGTGAAATGAGTGGTGACAGTTTCACCTTGTAATAATATAATGGAGATCTGCTATTTGCCTGCCAAGTACTGTATTTCAAAAAAAAAAAAAAA